>SJYC01033744.1:0-48746 GCA_006408675.1 Madoqua kirkii | reverse complement strand
GGTTTCTTTAACCCCATGCCTCTATAAAGTCACATGTAAAATTGATGTGACAGTGAATTGTGGTGGTGGTTGTTAGGATCAAGTGAGGCGTTACACATAAAGCTGTGGGCACAGTGCCTGGTCCATAGCATTTTCAACCAGTGTGAGTTGTGATATTATTATTAGCAGCAGTGGTTGTAGCGCCTTGCAGCCCCTGGGCCTTTGCACATGCTCTTCCTTTGACGTGAGGAGCCCTTGGGGTGTTTTTGCACCTGTCAGAAACTTTCTTGTTCTCCCAGACCCGCCTGGAAGGTGAGCTCTGTGGCAGGCCTCTCTGACTGGGGCTGCAGTCCTGCTCCTGCCTGCCTGCCGTGGTAGGTCATCACAGAGCCCTGCTGGCTTTCCAGCACACTGGCTATAGTTCCCTGGGCCGCACAGGACATTTCTAGGTGCCCCAGAAGGGGCCTCCTGAGGGCAGGGTGTCTGGGCAGCAGGCAGCCCCCTGGGGGTGTTTGTTGCATGAGTCTGTCATTACCCCACACTCTGCCCACGACTAAGTGGCTCATAATTGCTGTTTGTGGGGATTTAGGTAAAGCAGGTTACAGCTACCTGTGCGGGGGTGTAGGCAGCTCCCAGGAGGCTGGGGCCACACCTGTCTCCCCGCACCTGGCAGTAACAGATAGGATCAGGGCCTCATTATCCACCCACAGGAAAGAAAATCCCCAACAGCTTTGACCTCAGGTTGAAAGGAAGTTCCCAGCGTTTTCTATTTCCTTCCAACTGGCTCCCTCGACTCTAGCACTGTTCCTGCAGCCAATTTGCTGCACTTCTGGAGTTTTCTCAAGGGTCTCAGGAGATGCCAGACTTCATCCTGCCTCCCTGAGCGCTACCTCCATTTCTTCTGCTGTCTCTGCAATTTTCCCATTTGGAGGCAGACCACCCCCCCACACACACACACAGGCTGGAGAAGGACCTCTGTGACCAGAGGCGGGATTCTTCAGACCCTTGCCCCAGAGGCTGAAGGTCTTGGACTTGTGAGGCTCGGGACCTTGGCGGGTGCCCGGCTCCTGCTTCCTAAACAGCAGACCTGCCTTGGCCTCAGTTGTCACCCAGAGTCTTGCACTTGAGGCCACCCTCTCTTGTGCACAAAGCTGGACAGGCAGTATCTCTTCCACCTTCCCTCCCTCCCTCCCTCCCTCCCAGTCCACCTGGGTTTCCATCAGGCATCTCCAGCGTCATGGGCCCAACATGAACCCCTGCTCATCTCCTCCGCCCATCTCCCCAGATTCCTGCTTCTCTTGAAGGGCATCTCATCTAGGTCAGCACCATCCTTCTGGTTGTTCAGGCCAAAGAACTTTGGAATTATCCTTGACTCCTTTCTTTTCTACCCCAAATCCAACCCAAACTCCTGTGGGTTCTACCTTCAAACCTTATCTGGAATCTGACCCCTCCTCCTCACCTCTACCAATCCTCCTGGTCCACATGACCATGTCTCCCCTGGACTATTGTGTCAGCCCTCCCCCTTCCCCCAATCCCCTAGTCCCCTCACTCATCTCATTTCAGACTCTGACTCTCTGTGACCCCATGGACTGCGGCATACCAGGCTTCCCTGTCCGTCACCAACTCCCAGAGCTTGCTCAAACTCATGTCCATCAAGTCAGTGATGCCATCCAACTGTCTCATCCTCTGTCGTCCCCTTCTCCTCCCCTAACCCCCTGTTTTCATTATACAAGCCAAAGAATGCCTTTGCATTTTAAACTCAGGCTTAACGAGACATAACTCACACAGAGAACAAATCATCCTTTCTGAATATAGAGTTTTCCAGATCCTGACAACACACGGAAACTTACAGCAATCCTTCTAGGGTGTAACTAAGGTCAAGCCGCTTTCCTGGAGACTGACAACTCACTACATACAGCTCCTCCGAGCCTTTACTATATGAAGAACCATAGAGCTTTGTTTACCGAGTGACTCCTGAGTGTAATGGGTAAAAGAGGCCTCCCTCCCCAGGGCACCTCTTTATAAGCATCACGACCCCACCCAGCACACCCTGGCACATCAGTTCTTCCCAGCACCCCACACTTCAGGCATAGATAGCTGGCACCTCCTGGTCCACTGGGTGGATGGAATCATGTGACTAGCTCTGGCCAATGAATCATGAGCGGTGGCCTTGGTCCCTTCCCAGCTGCAGAATTATCGGTGTGAGACCCTCCAGAACACCGTGCCAACAGCTTTCAAGGTGGGGGCTGCTGAATTCAGGCCTGAAGTGAAGAGGTGGGGCATTGAGACCCGCTTGGCCCATGTGGGCACAGAAAGTGAGGGAGAAAAATACCTTCAATGTCCAGTGAGATGTCAGGGTTGGGACTGTCCATGACCTATTTCCTGACTGAGCCACATGCCTCGGGACACTGGTTTCTTGGGCAGGTGGTGCCTGGCATGTGTTTGGTTCATAAAGAAACCAGGCTCCTCTGCCGAGTTCACCATTGAAACCATATACAAACCCTTGTGTCCTTGTCCTTGGAAATAAAAGGCCCTTGATTTAGTCTCTCAGGCCTCCCACGAGTCTCAAAAGCCTGGCTGGAGGGCTAGAGATGTGAAGAAATAGAAACCAAGTCCAACAGCTGCCAGGTGACGATTTAGACTATAAATCTCCGACGGGGCAGAGTCACCGAACCCCCAGTTCCCTGAAAGATAAAGGCCTGATACACATTCCTAGGTTGTTTTTCTAGGAAGCAGATGCCCTGCAGGTGAAAACTGCTGACCACACCCATCTAGATCCTAGAGCACTGAAACCAGAAAGTTGGTGATGCTTGAAACTTCACCCTGATGCCAACCCATCTGAGAACTGTCCATGAGCTGATCATGAACCTTGCAGCTCCTCCCACACCCTGCCTTTGACACCCCTTCCTTGAAAGGCTTCGGGGAGTTAAGCCCGAGCTGTCCATCCTCCTGGTTCGGCATCGTGGATTAAGAGCTGTACTTTTCTCCAGCACAGCCCAGTGTCAGTAGATTGACTTTACGGCCTGTGGGCAAGTGGACCCAATTCTGGCTGTGTAACAGTCATGACTGTCTATGAGTTAGCGGCCAGCCTGCAGCATCTTCCTGGAGACAGCTGCATGCAGTGAAATCAGTTCCACATCAGGGTCTTACTTATTGGGGTTAAGCACAAGCTACTCCAGCCCCATTCCCACTTTTGGCATGTCCAGTGTCTCCCCTACGTGCAGAGGGGCTCACACCAGGGGTAGCGACACCCTCTACAAATGAGGATGCTGAGAAAGCCTCTCCTTTCCAGGCTCCTCAATATCCTTCAGTCAGCAGTGGCAGAAGAGGGATCAGCAGCACTGGCTGTGGGTAAAATCCAGATCTTGCTTTTCATCATGTGTCTAGCGCTGAGAGCGGCAGGGAACAAACCTCAGCCTGGCTGTGATCCCAGTCCCACCAAGCCCTCCTGAGAGCTCGAATCATTCATCCAAAGAGAGAACATGAGATGTCTGTAGGGAGCTCTAGGCGAGGGTCAGTGACACAGCCTGGGTGTCCTTTCCAAGTCCCCTCCCCCTGAGGAGTTAGACCATCTATATAGACTCAGCTATTAAACTGCCTGAGAAGCTTAGCAGCTCCGATCAGCTCAGCCTCAACCAAACCCAAACAGCCTGAGGATGTAAGACTTCCTCATCAGGCCCTCCTGCAGGGTTGGACTCAGTGGGGCGTGGGGAGTGGGGAGCTCTGGGTCAGCCTCCCAGCTCGGCGCCCACAGTCTTAGGTGGCAATGCTGTTTAACCTTGCTATACCGAAGGTTCCCCATGTGTAAAGCAGGCCTCTTTTGCGGAATTATTATTATTGACATCACCCCATGAGTCAGGGTACCTACTGAGATAATACATGCAATGCTCATAATAAATGCTAGCTGTGTGCCAGTGCTGTTCTGAGCCCCTGCGCTTGCAGTTATTATTTTAAGTTCCGCTGTATGCATTCCACACACATTCCCTTTGACTGTGTGTCTGCTGTGGGCTGTGTGTCTACTATGAAAAGTGGCTTCCAGTGTGTTTATTCGTCTGGTGCCCACCCTCTCATGCTCTTTCTTCTAGTAATAGTCCAGACTCGAGCCAAATTACTGACCCAGAACTCTTCGAAGGAAGGAGAGTCCGGGTGCCCTTGAGGAAGTAGCTGAGTCCCTCGCCAACTATTAGTGTATACTATTGATCTTCCTCCCAGCCTCCCCTGAAGAGGTCTGTGGCCATTTACAAGGGTGACTATGCAGTGGGGAAAGGGAAATAGTCAGACTTGTTTTTCAGGGGGGATTCCTAACACTGGCTCTGAGCTGACACTAATTCTAAGAGAACCCAAAACATTACCGTGGTCCCATCGTCAGAGTAGGAGCTTATACAGGTCAGGTGATCAATGAGGTTGAGTCTGTCTCAGGGTCCAATGGGTCCCCCGAGTCAGCCGGCGTGGGCTGCTTCAAGTTCTAGACTGCAGCGACGGGCAGGGGCACTCAGCACTGGTGAGCTCCCTGCACTGGTTACCGCTCCCAGCCACAGGCCTGGTCTGCCACCCGGGCTGGGCTAATGACAGCACCATGTCCCTTGGGCCACCACGGAGATCGCTCCAGGGATGAACACGTGACCCTAAAGCGGTCAGTACTAGCCTTCTCTTTCCTTCCCCAGCAGGACTTGGTGGAAGAGCTGTGTCTGCTACCAGCTGGGGCCTCTCGAAGCAGGCGGGCTGAGAGGATGAAGAGGCATTCAGACCCAGAGCCCGAGAGTATTCAGGTCTCGAGTCAAGCCATACCTGATCTTCCCCCTGCCCTTTCTGCGGATGACATAAGCTCATCAATTTCAACAAGCCAGTGCAAACTTGGACTGGACTCTAGTGTCCCATGTCAAGTGCTTGCTGGAATGCTCCTATTCTCTCCTCCAAATCTCTCTCCACCTTTATCCAGGCTGGTCTGTGTCCATGGAAACGAACCTGTGTGGCTTCCATTTAGATTCAGCCAATGGGGAGCTCTGTCAGGAAGTCAGGAGGTAGGAAGCAGCGGGGTGGGGGTGGGGGTGACGGCAGCATTTATTCCCTTTGCTCACCTTGTAGAGACTTCGGGGTCTGGGTGTTTCCTTCCCATCCTCTCCCGGGTGGCCTTCTCCACACAGCCTCTGCTCCCAGGTTCAGAATCACCCCTCTTCCCCTGACTCAGTGGGGAGCAGTGGCCTGACGTTATTAGCTCCTGGTACTGCACTGTCCTTTATGGCTTCCTTGTACTCTTAAGGTTTTGAAAATAGTCCCTTCATTTAACTGTTCTCAGGACTTGCCTGGAGGTCCAGTGGTTAAGACTCACCTTCCAGTGCAGGGGATGCAGGTTCAATCCCTGGTTGGGGAGCTAAGATCCCAAGTGCCCCACAGCCCAAAAAACCAAAACAGAAGACAGAAGCAATAACGTAACACATTCAATAAGGACTTAAAATTGGTCCACCCAATGTGAGCATGCGAGCTGTCTTCTGGCAGACCCTGCGGGCTACATATGCTGCCCGGCGGCTTGCTGCTGTTGCTCAGTCTCTCGTCGTGTCCCACTCTTTGAAATCTCATGGACTGCAGCACGCCAGGCTTCCCTGTCCCTCACTGTCTCCTGTAGCTTGCTCGAACTCATGTCCATTGAGTTGTGATGCATTCCAAGCGTCTTGTCCTCTGTCTCCCCCTTCTCCTCCTGCCCTCAATCTTTCACAGCATCAGGGTCTTTTCCAATGAGTCACGACTGCTACCCTCAGACAACGTAGCCTAAGTGGGCAAAATGTCATCATGCGATCATCTCATCCTGAGAGCTGAGTGCGCATCTCTACCAAGGCACTGATCTTGGAAAAGTTAACTTCAGCTGTCCAGGAAAGAGGAGCAATTGCTTAGTATATGAGTGATTAGGACATGAGGGTTGCGATTGATCATCTCCAGGATTATGAGGCCATGTCTCCTGCAAAACCAGAACCCATTATCTGCTGGGAGAAAGGTGAGCAGGCTGAGGCTAGGAGTGGAGGAAGGGACAGGGATGTGAGGAGGGCAATGGAGAGGACCTGGGGTTTCCCAGCAGTCACCTCAGTGCTCACCTGCAGGACAGGAGCCGTGCTGACCCAGTCCATGGGACAAGTCTGAACTGTGATGCCGCCCAGTGGACACAGGAGGATGCGGAGGACAAAACCTATCCTTTCTTTGTTTCACAAAAGCACAGCCTGGTGAAGCTCAGCCCTATGTCCACCCCTGAGGTCCAGCCATCCCTGGCCTCCCAGGGTTCAGGGCACCTGGCCCCAGCACGGCTCGGGACTTAAGGGATAGGACACCGCTTATGTGGGGTGTCCCTCCACTCTTCTCTTGGAAGCACCACCTGCCCCATGTTCCCCTTCAAGGGGTAACAGGGCTGATTCCTCCCTGGAGATACAAACCTCCCACTCCTGAGCTGTACAGCCCACCTCACTCCTAGCTTCAGCACTAGAATCCAGACCTTGGTTTTCTGCATTTCTCAGCCGACCCTTCTTCTGCAGCCCCTCTGATAGGGTCCTCAGACCCTGGGCTCTGGGTTTGGCATGAGGTAAACTCAGTGAGGTGGGGGTAGGTGGAGAGGGTGTGCGTTCCCTGCACGGAGCAGATGGTGCGGGCTTGTACAGCCACTCTGCAAACCCTGAGGTCCCCACAGAACCATCAGAGAAGCAAGCCCGCTTACCAGGCCTCCTGCGTTGCCCTGTTGCCATGGCAACGCCCCAGTGCAGCACCAGGAATAGATGGTTTTTAAAAGGGGGGGGCTGGCATCTTGTGAAAAATATTAGCAATTGTGGGGGAGGGAGGGGCTGAGTGGGCACAGGGATCCGGGCTGCCCCCTTCCACCCTGTCCTGCCAACAAGCAGCCATTCCTTCCATCCTTGAGACAAATGTCAGCAGCTTTCATGGAGCACAGGTGACAGTCTGGGCACAACGGGGAGTGAGGTGTGAACTACAGGGAAAGATGGGGTTTAATCAAGACCCATTCATCTCTGAGCCCTGGAGGCCAGGGCCCACCTGGACCACGTGGCCTTCCGCAGTTAAAGGCAGAGCTCAAAGCCTGGGGTCACAGGGGCCGGAGTCTTTATCTTGGGTCCTTCTTGATGAGCAAGCCCCAGGCAAGTGTCTTAACCTCTCAAAGGCTCAATGCTGCAACTGGCCTGGGATCAACCAGAGAAGCAGAAGCAGGAGGAGATAATGTTTTAGAAGGCTTATGGCAAGGAGTTGGTTTACATGACTGTGGGGTCTGGCTCAGCTGAGTCTGGGGTCCACAGGGCAGACCTCCAGGAAGGATAGACTGGACTTCTCCAGCACAGGCTCAGGCCGCTGTCCACAGGTAGATTTTTTTTTTTTTTTTTTTTCCCTCTGTCAGGGAGGCCTCAGTTCTGCTTTCAAGGCCTTTCAGTGGACTGCACAAGACTCACCCAGACTATCTAGGATGATCTTTCTTACTGGAAGTCAACTGATAGTGGCCTTTAATCATATCTACAAAAATATCTTTCTAGCAGCATGTAGATGAGTGCTTGGTTGAGAAACTGGGGGCTATTTGATACATAAGAAGACCAGGACTGGTGGCTCCTCTGTAAAGTGGGGCCGGGGCCAGTGGGCTTTGATGGAAGCTTACTGTATGACTTACACATGGCATCTCATTCAAGCCTAATGCTAGTAATAAAGACAAGTGATAACCGTAGTCAACAATTGGGGAAACACACTGTGTGCCTGGCACATGCTAAATACAGGTTTCATCCTTGCCGTGAGCCTGTCTGGAAGGTATCACTTTGATCTTCATGGACCAAAGAGGTTATTTAACCTGAGTCTAAGATTTATAGGATCCAGAAGTCAAATAAAGGCGCATTTTAAACCAGGTGCTATGCTGGATATTTTACATATGAGAGTGCTGTGAGAGGATTAAATTCCATCTGATAAGAGTAAAGAAATATCCTTTACGTGTTCACTCCCTCTCAGCTCATTCTTTAAACAGGCGGCCTTACCTCTCTGCTCACCTAGCCCTCAGTGCCTGCCTGTGCAGTGGATGATATCGTCCTTGTGTGGCCACTGAAGACACAGAGACCACGGGTGAGGCGAGGAGTCGAACCGAGGTCTATGCCTCTTGGTACTTGGCCTTGTTGGAAGAAGTGCCTGGCTGGGCCCTGGGGCTCTTTGACTCACGCTCCTGGGCTGGGTCTGGGATGACTTCCCTAAGGATGTGTGTGCTGGCCACTCTCCAGACCTGCTCTCTACCTACTGCCCCTCTCCCTGTTCTGTGCCCCGGGAGCCTGATCCTGTGAGCTTCATCACCCAGGTTCCTTCTGGCTTCTCGCTGGAGTTGGTCAAGAGGAGACACTGCTAGGAGACTGAAGCGAGGGAGAGAGATATTAGAGTATATGCCGACCTTGACCCCTCCCTGCCTTGCCATGGAACAATAGTGGCCTGTCTCTCTCTGGGCTTGGCAACACCCCCCACGTCCTTTCTCCCAGACCGTGCTGGCCCCAGAGTGCACAGAGTGCAAAGGTTTCCCATAGTTCTCAGACCTCTGGCTCCTCACCCTCCCTTCCTTGTCCCCTTGACTCTGCCGTCGTCTTTACTGGAGGTCTCTTCATTACACGTCCTTGGAGGAAACCCTCGGCACACCCCATCATTTCCTGCTGGAGCCCCAGGAGAAGGTTAGGTCTGGAAACTGCTAGGTGGCTGTCCAGCTCCGGGGATGGAAAGTCTACAGGCAGCTGGGGGTGCAGGGCCATTCCAACCTCTGCAAAAGGACAACATGCTTTATGAGCCTTTGATAGGAGTCTGGCCCCCTGGATGTGAGAGGGAGAAGCATGGTGTCAAAGTCATTACGATTTGCTGGGGACATTGCGGGCTTTAACATTGTGTCCCCCCCTCCTTCTCGGATCCCCCAGCCCCAGGTAGATGGGGACGAGTGGTCACCCTCAGAGGGCAGTCACCCCTCTTTTGCTGTGCATAACTCTTACTGCCCTTGCTGCTCAGCGTTGCTGCAACAAAAACAGAAATGAGTGAACAGCCTTTGGCTCAAACCTGCCACACAGGCCTACAAGAGTTAAACTGCCTTGGTTCCTCTTTAGCTGTTACTCCCAAACGCACACTTGTAGCTGGACTTGTCCTTCACAAAGCTAGTTACTCTGACTCCATATAGATTGTACTCTGTACCTGGCATTCTTCTCCTACGTTCTCTCGTAACATTCTGCATTTCAGAAAGGTCACGGGCTGGTAACTTCAGGGACACCAGATCCGGTTGTTGAGTTGCCTGATGTCAGCTGCGGCCGTTTTGAAATTTTCAAAAGGAAAAAAATGTGCAAGACCTACATGAGGATGTGAAACCTCTTCCCACTCCTGAGAAAGGGGGGCACGGTTCTTGAGGCACTAGCCTGTGTGCTTCCCTTTTGCCTGGCAAAAATAAAGCTACTTTTTTCTACTTCCGTCAAACTCTGTCTCCCTGTTTCTATTTGGCATCATTGGACAGGGAGCCAAGGTTCTGGCAACAGGGAGATGCCTAAATGCACACCCAGGAGGTTGATCTTGGCTCCACGGAGGAGGTGAAAGCATCTGAGCCTGCAAAGATGGAGGCCCAGAGGGAGAGGGGCAGGAGCCTGCCCTGCCGTCCTGCTTCCCCGGGGAGCCCACAGCCTGGAAGCATGCTTCCTGCCTCCATTCTCTTTGAGGCATGGCTGGGTCTAATTGCTTGGCAGATTGTACCCCAGGGTCCGGCATAATGACCAAGTATTTAATAATAATTAAAGGGCAATGAGATAAGCGCTCCTCCTCTGTAATCTCTCTGGAGGGTCTGTATTTCCCTAGGCACACTTAATTGCTGTAAGGACACTGTCGACTTATAAGCCACCTCCTCTTAAAGCCCTGATGGGGAAGGATGAGCAGAGGTATGTGTTGGGTCCGTGATTCAAGGCAAGGGATGGGACTACATCACCCTCGTTTACACACTGTTCCCTCACCCCATGGATGATCAGCTTGGTGTTCACCCTCACTGGCTCACCAAACAACCCACTGAGCACTCACTCTGTGCCAGGCACCCTCGGGAGGTGGGCAGATGGTTCTGAACCAGACCAGTGAAACAGAGCAGTGATTGGTTTCAGGGCTTGCTGTGTGCATTTCACCTTCCCAATGTCTCTGGGCAGACCAGGGCAATCAGAACGGTGTCAGGTGGAGAGAGCCCTCCTCAAGGGTCCATACCCTGAGCCCTGAGGGTGACTTGGAGGCATTTGTCAAACTCTGATCCCACCCATCACTGATGTGTCAAATCTCAGAAGGCAGCCAGTGATCATTGTCCACTTTGAATCAAAGCGGAGCCTCTCGACACCTTCTCTGTTTGATGACAAGGCCCCAGCAGCAGGTTGCTGTTGTCCTAAGCCACTGAGAAGCCATGAATAGGTTCTGGCAGAGAAAGGCCACTGTCTGAATTATTTGCCACAGACTATATGAGCCTGCAAGTCCTGCCCAGCCTCCAACACACTCCCCCTGGCTCCCTGCCATCCAGCTACAATCTTTTTTTCCTGGTATCCTTAGGTCACCTTGAGTTCTCCCAACTCAGGGCCTGGGCCCTGCTCTTAGGTCGCATAGTCCCCTCTCCTGGGGCCTGGCCAATTCCTACTCATCCTTTGGGTCTCAGAAGCGGCTTCCTTGGCCATACCCACTAGATCCCCTCAATTAAACTCTAGTTTTCTCTTGTACTGTCTCATGATGCCCTCAAGGTTCTGGCAACAGGGAGATGCCTAAATGCACACCCAGGAGGTTGATCTTGGCTCCACGGAGGAGGTGAAAGCATCTGAGCCTGCAAAGATGGAGGCCCAGAGGGAGAGGGGCAGGAGCCTGCCCTGCCGTCCTGCTTCCCCGGGGAGCCCACAGCCTGGAAGCATGCTTCCTGCCTCCATTCTCTTTGAGGCATGGCTGGGTCTAATTGCTTGGCAGATTGTACCCCAGGGTCCGGCATAATGACCAAGTATTTAATAATAATTAAAGGGCAATGAGATAAGCGCTCCTCCTCTGTAATCTCTCTGGAGGGTCTGTATTTCCCTAGGCACACTTAATTGCTGTAAGGACACTGTCGACTTATAAGCCACCTCCTCTTAAAGCCCTGATGGGGAAGGATGAGCAGAGGTATGTGTTGGGTCCGTGATTCAAGGCAAGGGATGGGACTACATCACCCTCGTTTACACACTGTTCCCTCACCCCATGGATGATCAGCTTGGTGTTCACCCTCACTGGCTCACCAAACAACCCACTGAGCACTCACTCTGTGCCAGGCACCCTCGGGAGGTGGGCAGATGGTTCTGAACCAGACCAGTGAAACAGAGCAGTGATTGGTTTCAGGGCTTGCTGTGTGCATTTCACCTTCCCAATGTCTCTGGGCAGACCAGGGCAATCAGAACGGTGTCAGGTGGAGAGAGCCCTCCTCAAGGGTCCATACCCTGAGCCCTGAGGGTGACTTGGAGGCATTTGTCAAACTCTGATCCCACCCATCACTGATGTGTCAAATCTCAGAAGGCAGCCAGTGATCATTGTCCACTTTGAATCAAAGCGGAGCCTCTCGACACCTTCTCTGTTTGATGACAAGGCCCCAGCAGCAGGTTGCTGTTGTCCTAAGCCACTGAGAAGCCATGAATAGGTTCTGGGCAGAGAAAGGCCACTGTCTGAATTATTTGCCACAGACTATATGAGCCTGCAAGTCCTGCCCAGCCTCCAACACACTCCCCCTGGCTCCCTGCCATCCAGCTACAATCTTTTTTTCCTGGTATCCTTAGGTCACCTTGAGTTCTCCCAACTCAGGGCCTGGGCCCTGCTCTTAGGTCGCATAGTCCCCTCTCCTGGGGCCTGGCCAATTCCTACTCATCCTTTGGGTCTCAGAAGCGGCTTCCTTGGCCATACCCACTAGATCCCCTCAATTAAACTCTAGTTTTCTCTTGTACTGTCTCATGATGCCCTAGACTTCTTTCGTGCTCTCTCAGTCATGTCTGACTCTCTGTGGCCCCATGGACTATAGCCCACCAGGCTTCTCTGTCCATGGGATTCTGCAGGCAAGAATACTGGAGTGGGTTGCCACACCCTCCTCCAGGGGATCTTCTTGGCCCAGGGATCAAACTCGTGTCTTCTGCGTCTCTTGCGTTGGCAGGCAGATGTTCTCATTCACAGCCCTTGTGACAACTTGTTAGAAGACAGTAACCAAAGAACTGGATACCTATATAGGTCTCCCAACTCTGAGAGCAGGATCTATAACATTGTCATTGCTGTGTCCCCACGGTGCTTATCAAACAGCAGGCACTCAATAAGTGCTTGCTGATTTGAATCAATAAAGTCTGACTTGCTGTTTCACATCATGGATGCAGTGTCTTTGAGGATATAAGTGTTTCTCCTCCACTTTTCCTCCTGTTTTGTCTCATTTCAATGCCGTTTCTCCTTCCTGCTTATTTCGGCTTCTGCTTTTTATATTACAGGCTTTCCCTTCACGTTTCTGGTACTCTTTGGTTGGCTGTTACGTTTAAGAGTGGGGAACAATGAAGAGAATGGGCACAGGGTGGGACTTGCTGACTGAAACCTCAATGCAGGGCGATCTAGCAAGGTATTTTGGGGAAGAGCCCCTGATGGTGGGCAGAGGGTTGCAAAGAGCACTCTTTCCAAGTCCTGTCTGAAGGACTGAGGTTAGGCTGCCAGTGGTTAGGAGTCGAGCAAGGAAAGGAACTGGAATGTTTCACTGTTCGATGTGCATGTGACTGTTTAATGCCCTGGTTTTCCACATTAATACTTCTGTCTCTTAAGTATCCAAGGATCTTCTAGGTTAGAGATGCTCTGTTTTACTCACTTCAGTGAATAAATTTCCAGTCTTCTGCCAGGGTAGGGGAGGAGAGCCCTGAAGTGGGGTGAGGCGAAAGGGGTTCCTAAGGGTGCTTCTAAATCACCTTCATATTCTAGGCTCCCGATTCACCGTCCTCCTCTGCAAGTACCTGGTGCGTTGATTCCTGAGCCTTCTGAGGACTCGGTACATCCAGCTATGTCTGCTGTCTTTCCTTCTGCCCGGTTAGTACTCGGGTTTCTCAGAGAGGCTGAGCTAAGTGTGGTCGCCCCATCTGCTTTCCTTACTGAAGTATATTGCTATCCACTACTATTTTCTTCCTGTCCTTTTGGATGCGGTTTTAGCAGAGACTTAGAAGAAAAAGGAAACATATATTTGCACTATATGGCATCTTTAGGGCAGACAGAACGTTTCAGGCCCAAGACCCTCAGGAGACACGGCTCTCGCGCATCTCGCGCGCGCATCTCTCTCGCGCACGCATCTCTGCCCACAGGCCGCTGTGTGTCTTGCTCTCCAGGCAGGCTCTGGTCTCTTCGTCCCAAAGAGGAGACCGAGCTTCTCATAAATCCGTGTTAATAAAAGTCGTGACTCTGGGTGGGAATGAAGACCATGGGAGCTTGTGGAGGAAGAGAACAGCCAACAGAGGGGATTTAAAAATGTGTCAAAAAGGGAAAAACAACAGGGACAAGAGAGGGCTGGAGTTGCCAGTGATACAACGTCAGCACACACAGTAAGGAAAGCTTTCTGAATAAATCCTCCTTGTAGGCCAAGTTCAGTGACGGCCAAGCTGAGAGACCTTGAGCTCTGTAGAAGCTGGGCTGCCCAGATTTCTGGATGAACAGCCTATGTGTGAAAACTTAGTAGCGGTCAACTCATTTGAGGACTTTTCTGGACCGTCTAGGTCAGTGGCTCTCAACTGGGGCTGATTTAACCTTCGAGGGGTATTTGGCCAAGTTTGGAGACAGATTTTGTTGCCGCAGCTCCTGGGGGGTGGGGTGGGGGGTGGTGGGAGTGCTACTGGCATCTAGTGGGTAGAGGCCAGGGATGCAGCTAAACATCCTACTATGTGCAGGACAGACCACCCACCTCACCCTACCGAAAAAAAAAAAAAGAATTTTCATCTAAAACATCAGTAATGCCATGTGTGAAACCCTGCTGTGGAAGATACCTGATCAGAAGTCTCATAGCATCTATTGCAAGGAGGTACTTGACGTTCAGCCTCCAGACTTGGAGGCTTGTTGAGGTTTATACCTTCACTCTGGAGATGAAGAAATGAGCAGAGACAGAAAGCAGGTTCCTCCTGGGCTCCTGTCACTCAGGGCTTCCGGCCCAGGCCTTTGGTACCCAGACCTGGCTGCAGAGATGCGGGTTGGGCTGTACTCATGACCTGGTGTGAAGACGCTTCTTCTGGGGAGATACACTAGCAGGCAACTTGGTACCTGAAACCATGTGTAGAGGGAGGGGGTTTCCCTTGGGACTGGAGGAATTATAATTTTAATTTTTTGAATAGACAATTCATTTACATAGTTCAAAATTCAAGAGGCACAAAAGAGGACTCAGTGAAAAGTTTCTTTCTCACTCCTGTCCCCATCTATCCAGTCCCCAGCCACACAGACAACCAATTTAACCTGTTTTTTTTTTTAATATATACGCCTTTCTAAAGATAAGGCATTTAAATATTATAAGGAAAAAACGTTCTTGTGTGTGTTTTATAATTAACCTGTATTGCTTGTTTAATGAGGATAAGCAAATAGAACCCAAGAGAATAAAATTATTTATAATCCTCCCCAGGACAAAGTCACCACGCATTCTTTGGTGTATAACTGTTCAGATGCATTTTTCTATTCAAAATCTATGAAGAACTCTCTCTACATGTGGATAGGAAAATAACTTCGGTGAAGCAATAATTAAAACTTTATAAAAATAATAGTACTAAATAATAATATAAAGACAACTTCCCAACTTACTTCATTGTGTATGACACTCTTCTAGGTCCATCCACATCTCTGCAAATGACCCAATTTTGTTCTCTATGGGTAATGTTCCATTGTCTATGTGTGCTAAGTCACTTCAGGTTACCCCATGGACTATTTTGCAACCTCATGGACTATAACCCACCAAGCTCCTCTGTCCATAGGATTCTCTAGGCAAGAGTACTGGAATGAGTTGCTGTGCCCTTCTCTGTGTATGTGTACCACATCTTTATCTGTTCCTCTGTTGATGGGCATTTAATTTGTTTCTATGTTCTGGCTACTGTAGACAGTGCTGCAATGAACCTGATGTATTATACACTATTGATACTATGTATAAAAGAGATAACTGAGAACCTATTGTATAGCAAAAAACATTCCTAATTGAACTTAAAGTAAAATATAAATTGTTACAGAAAAAAAAATAAGCTAAAAGCAAAATGTGAATTGTTACAGAACAAAAAAATAAAGGTAACTTTCCAAAAGCAAAATAGGAAACTCAGAAGCTGAACTGCAAGAGAAACTTGACTAAAAAGATTAAAAATTTGAATAACAATAAGCACTATAGAGTCAAAAGACATAATAGCCTGAGGCAGTGTTTATCTTTATAATACCAATTTAATGGGTAGGAGTCTTATGTAACCCATATGAAAGATAAAAATTAGCATTTTTAATATTCAAATAGCACACTTTTCTGTCCTACTCAGGAAGGCCTCCAGCGCACCAAAGCTTATTAGATTTTTCCTAAATTTTCTTTTAGGAGTTTTATTATGCACATTTGTTGTTACTTAAATCTTTACATTTTTACATTCATTTTTCACATATATACACTTCAATATTAATCCACCTGGTGCTTTTGCACGTGGTATGACTTGGGGGTCTGGCTTTGCTCTCTTCCAAATAGCGAGCCAATTACACCAGCAACATTCACAACCTAGACAGTTATTTTCCCATTGAATTGAAATACAGTGTTCATCATGGAGTGAGCTCCCCAAAGTATGCAAATCAGATCATAATTTTTAAAAACACAATCATGATTCTCACACAGATGTAAAGATAAAACATTAAATATTTTGCTTAACTGAATAATGAGAAAACTGGTGAAGTGGTACAGCCAGTTCAAAGGAGAATTCAAAGAACACATTTATAGATCTGAAATACTGAAATGGATGTGCCAATGGAGCTGAAATGGATTTGTCTGGTGCTGGATGGGGTGGAGGGTTCATTGCATTTCCCTGCAAGAATGATTTTGCACTATTATCAGTTATCTCCAGCTTCCAGAGTTGTCATATAACTTCCATAAATTCAGAATCACTTGAGGGAGAGAGTGCTATAGACACACCATCATTTTCCATGGGAGTATACACTTGCTACATGCTTAATCCAAGTTAAAAAATTATTCTTGATCACAGAGTAAGGCTGGTCTCATTAATTTGGGCCTGATTGTATACATAGGTACACCTAGTCTGTTAATTTACTGTATAGGCCCTAAGCTTGCTTTGTTGGAAGTTCTCATAAGGAGTCTCAGATTTTTAACTAAAGAGTTGAAAATCTCTTCAGAACTCTGAAGAATGGAAAGGCAGTTTGGAGACAAAAATACCTTCAACACTGTGCTTTAGGACAAAACTACTCTTCCTTGCAAAACAGAAGCACATGCACGGTCACTCCCAAGTGAAGTATCAAACACTTACCTAATAAATTAGTATACTAACTATATTAGTTATTTAAGCAATATTTTACAGAAAAATGGGGGATAAATGAGAGCTACGTGTTGCACACCAGCGTTTGAGCTTGTCAGGGCTCAGGGAAACACACAACACAGCTAAATAGACACACACATTCCTCATAGAACATCTCAGGGCAAACAAACCTGTTCTTAACAGACCCAAAGATGCAGTCGTGTACAAAAACAAGAAGCAAAATCACAAAACCCTAAAGTCAGGCTCTGTGATCTGGGTTTCAGAATTCTATTTCACCTAGAGCTTATCTAGGCATCCAGTGAGTATCACTAACTCAATTTAACATCAGTCCAAGGGTTTACGTTATCTAAAGATCTTGGAAATTGTCTTCAAGCTGACAAACTACAAAACAGATACAAGTTCATCACAAGAATGATTTAATTTAAATAAATACAAATTTATTTTTCATAATATTGAACATGTAGGAGTAATGTTAGCTGCTTTGATCTGTAAACCTGAAACAGTTTTGGAAGAACATCCCCCAGTAGAATAGAAACATATGCTTGTATTATACTTAACATCTATGAGAGATTTAACACTGACAAATCAGAGAAGGGAAAGCTCAGTTTTTGTTGAACTAAAAATATTAATCTTAGTTGCCAAAAGATATATGCTAAATTCTGTGAGCCTGAACTCTTAAAATATTTGAGTTGGCTTTTTAAAAATAGCCATGTTGAGATAAAACTGAATTTTATGGTATGCATATTATAAGTGTAAAATTCAGTTTGGAGGGTGTATTTTTATAAGTTGTACCAAAAAAGTCACTGCAATTTTAGAATGCTTCCATCACCTTCAAAAGTAGTCACTCCCATCAGCCCTAGACAACCATTAATCTTCTTTGTCTCCATTGATTTGCCCATTGGGGAGAGCTTGTATTACTAGGATCATACAAAGTGCTGTCTTGCATGTCTGACTTCTCTTATTGGGCATAGTGTTTTTGAGGTTTATTAGTGTTCCACTACACTCCCTTTTTGTTGCTTACTGGAATTTCAGTGTGTGAATGGAGACCACATTTTGTATTATATATTCCATATTCATCAGATGATAGACATCTGGGTTGTTTCAGCTTTGGGTTATTCAGATTTATTGTTATTATGAATGGGTTTTATTCACTTCTAACTTTTTGTTAGAGAAAAGCTTTGTAATGTATATCTGGATAGTCTTTGCCCTAAGAAATTGAAAGTCTGAATTTTTTTCTTTTTACCTAAGTGTCTAAGATTTCCTGGATTTATTGTTATGCAATTATAGCATCTGTAAATAAAATGCCTCCTTTAAAGATTTCTTTTTGATGTGGACTATTCTTAAAGTCTTTATTAAACTTGTTACAATGTTGCTTCTGTTTTTTACTTAAAATTTTTTTTAACTGTTAGGTTTATGGCATCTCAGCTTGCTAACTAGAGATTGAACCTATACTTCCTGCATTGGAAGGTGAAATTTTAACCACTGGACCACTAGGGAAGTCCCAGATATCTTTTTCAAATACTTGTCCTAGGCATTTACTTTGCATATCTTATTATGCTTGTTAATAGCTCTGAAAATATTAATAGTTTTTGATAGTCTTTATAATATCTAATAACAAACATTACATGGGAAAATGCTCTAGATTTTAATGAAAATCCTTTAATAGGTAGTAGTTTCTATTTAATCCTATTTCACAAAATTTTTATTAGGAATTATTGAACTGTATGAAAATGCCAATTTGGTAGCCATTGATACAATTATTTAACCTGCATCATGTAATTTATCAACTTTACAGGCTAGAGTTCCTGAGGTTGAATTCTCTCTGTTCTCTCAGACCAGAACCGACTTGGTCACTGTCTACTGATGCTGGATACTGGGTTCCATGGAAACAGGTTCTTAGTGGAGAATTGTGTGCTGCAACAATAGAGGGAGAGAAGGAAGCAGGGTTGGACAGAAAGGGATGTTGAACTGCTAACTCTATAGGGGATGCTGGGACTAATTGATGGACTGAGAAGTCTTAGACTGAGGCAAGGTGGTTGGAACTTTGTATCCCCTACACCCACCAAGAAAGGCATTATATATAACCTTGGACTTTGGGGAGTCACTCTGTCTAGTCAAGGTCAATGCCCAGGGAAGGTCTCAGCTGAGAGCTATCAGCCACCAACACTCTCATCTACTGAGAGTAATCCCATCAACAAAAGTGCACATATATACTATCATGTGTGAAACAGAGAGCTAGTGGGAAGTTGTTACATAACACGAGGGGGGGCACTAAAGCACAACCTGGTGTTCTGTGATAATCTAGAGGGGTGGGGAGGGGGAGGGAGGCTCAGAAGGGAGGAGGTGCATGGGCAATTATGACTGATTAGCATTGTATAGCGGAAACCAACACAGCACTGTAAAGCAATTTTCCTCCAATTAAAAAATAAAACTTTAAAAGTGGTAATGCCAGATTTGTGTGATGGACCGTATCATCTGCTACAACTGATGGATCGATGTGCCGAGAAGTGGCATGATTTTCACTTATGTTCATAACACATGTAGTTTTGGATTTAGTTTAGATTGATATTGGTGTGTTAGTTCTAGAAAGTTAAATGGTGAGCTTTCCATCTGTTTCTGGTACTTATAAACCCCTCAACCATCTCACCTAGGAGGCTGGCTGTGAGTCGAGAAGAGGACCAGGAAGCAGACCCCGGGACTCTGGCTTCAAGGCAGGGTCAAGGCAGACATGTGGTGAAGGTGATGGAGAGGCAGAGGCAGGGGGAGGGAGCCTCTAGAGTGGCGCTAAGCTCTTGAGGCTCCACAGTAGCCGTCATTTAGGTTTCCCCCTAAGATGATTTATTAGAAAGGGATCTTTCCTCTTTACCCCAGATGTTTCCTCCTAGGTGGGAAGAGTTCCCCCTTAATGTTAACTCCTGGCTTTGTGTCGCCTCTTCATTCATTTGGCATCAGGGAGAGTGTAATCTGGCCAGCTGGTAAGCTCGGGAAGAATAAACTGAGCACACACACCAGCTCAGCCCTTCCTCCCCTCCTTTGGGTACCAGCTGGCCAGAGAGAACACCATCCTCCCAGCTCCTTCAGGCCAAGCCTGGGCGCTGCACGTCCGGAATGAGGTGGGTGTGATTGCTGACCCTGGAGCTCCCTTAGCAAGCCCTTTAGTTCTTACAAGGAATTACAATACCCAGCTCCACCTTTATCAATAATAAAGCTAATACACTGGAGCTTACTTGCCACTCCTTCTTAGGTTCTCTGTGTTCTGAAACCCAGGGAGGGTGAGGGGGGCATTTATCTTGGCACCATCTAAAAATTTAGCTTGCCTTCCCTACTCTTACTATGAAAATCACATTTCAAGCTTTTGTCATAGTAGGATCCAGATCACTTTTTAGATTCCAAATGACTTACTAAAACTAGTCCATCTAACATTATGTTCTCTCAACAATGGGTAGAGTTAAACTCAATTCAAGTATCAAGACTTATCTAGATTTAACTTATGTATGTATGGAGTTAAAGTTTAGCCATGTACATGCCCACATTTAATCCTTGCAATAGTACTATGGTTTTAGATGGGCTTCCCAGGTGGCTCAGTGGTAAAGAATCTGGCTTCCATTGAGGAAGACACAGGAGATGCAGGTTTGATCCCTGGGTAGGGAAGATCCCCTGGAGGAGGAAATGGTGACCCACTCCAATATTCTTGCTTGAAGAATCCCATGGACAGAGGAGCCTGGCAGGCTACAATCCATAGCATTGCAAAGAGTCAGATGCAGCTGAACACACATGAACACATGGTTTAGATGCTATGATTAACCAAACCATAGGAACATTTAACTTGCTTAATATATATAGTTTCAGTTTTTTTTATACCGTTACTCCCCTCTTTTTGGAGAAAGTTTACTGGGGAGTAAACTTCTAAGGCCATACATATACATACCTGAAGGTGACTTGCCTTTGTATATGAACAGCCAGAGTTGAAAGTACCATCTGATATTGCAGAAGAGCCCCATATTAAGAAAGATGAGCTAATTTAAACTCATTTATTAAAAACAAAAATGCCTGACTCTCCAACTGGGCTACCAAAAAATTCAGGTACATTTTGCTGAACAAGAAACTCACAGACTTGTTTATTATCTTTTTGTCTTTACCTTCTGTTTCTGATTCAGAGCGAAGTAAGCAAACAGAAAGGTGGGATGGTGATGCTGATTTTAGACACAGAATAAAATGGAATGAAGAGCTTTTTTGTATTGATACATATCCAATTCACAATGAACAGAAATAGTTTGATGATATGTTCAATACATAGGTCTAAAATAATATATTCAAAGTTCTAAGAATACCTATTATGCTCATATATGTGATTCCTTTTTCCCACATCTTGCTGAAATGACCAGTCTAATAAAATATGACAATTATATAGTGCTAGTGTATTCTTGGAAAGAGTCCAATGAAAACAGCAGACGTCGCTGCAGAACCAGTGCTGAAAAGTACTTGCTTTTTGTCTTCTCATCCACACGGACTGAGATTCTTTACAGATATTTGAAAGACAGTGTGAAAATAGATAATTAGTCTGAACAAAAAGCAAATAGTCTCCAGTGAAGTGGAGTCACTAGGGCAAATTGGAGAGAAGAAGAAACAAGCCTCTGGGGTCAGGACCTCACAGGAAAGAGTATAACAGAAAGGGTAGATGGTGTGTGTGTGAAGATTCTTTTGGTTGTGAGTGAAAAAAGCACAGTGGTCCAGTTACATATTGCTGAGTAAGAAACCATCCAAATTCTTAGTGGCTCAAAACGATTCATTATGTCTCATGGTTCTGTGGGTTGATTGGACTCAGTTGGGTGGTCCTTGCTTGGGAGTGTACACGTGATGGTTCTTATATTTGTATTTGAAGTTGTAGTGGGTACATGTGTTACTCAGGGTTCTCCAAAGAAAAAGAGTTAATAGAATATATACATATATAAGAGAGAGATTTAAGGAATTGGCTTATGTAATTATGGAAGCTGGGAAGTCCAAAATCTGCAAGGTAGACCTGTAGGATAGAGACCCGGGGAGCACTGATGTTGTAGTTCAAGTCCAAATCCTGTCTTCTGGCTAAATTCTCTCTTGTTTGATGGAAGTCAGTCTTTTGTTCTGTTTGGGTCTTCAACATGAGACTCACCCACATGATTGAGGACAATCTGATTTGCTCAAAGTCTACTGAGTTAAATGTTATTCTCATCCCAAAACATTCTCCAGAGACACCCAAACATATGGAATAAAGTTTGGCCAAATATCTGGGGCTGTAGCTCAGCCAAATTGACACATAAAAATCAATGCCCTCAGGACAGGTCAGCATCCTGGAAATTCAGGCAAGAACTGATAATTGCAGTCTAGAATCCAGAGGCTGGAAACTTAGGCAAAACTTCTATACTGCAGTCTGGAAGCAGAATTTCTTCCTTTGGGGTGATGTCAACTTTGCTCTGAAGACCTTCAACTGATTGGATGAAGCCCACCACTGTTATCTGCTTTATTCAAAGTCTTCTGATTTGAATGTTAATCCCATCTAAAAATGGCTGGTGTTTGGCCAAACAACTAACTGGGTACCATAACTTAGCCAAGGTGACACAAAAGATTTACCATCTGAAGTGATCTGAAGGCTCCATTGAGCTGGATGTCAAGGTGGTTCACCCGCGTAGTTGGCCATGGATGCTGGCTTGGTGGGCTCTCTATTATCCTTGAGATAGGGACATGGCATCTTCATGGAGCTTGGACTTCTCACAGTGGCTGGGTTCCTAAAAGGAGTTTCCCAAGGGTGGGCAATCCAAGACGTGTTTCTTTCAAAGAATGACTTCTCTAGATAAGAGAAATTTCCCTTCTTTTCCTTACGTGGTTTGTCTTGAGCTGATATTGATGGAGTTCTTTCCCTCTAGTTCCCAATGCTGGAAACACCAGAGGTCAGCAATTTCTGAACACAGAACAGTTCTGTTTTGATGGATTCTTCAGAACTGGGGGCAAGTGAGGGAGACCTTAATGCCCAGCTGTGGTTTTCTTGTCTCCCAGAATTCATTCATAAGCTTGTCTGCTAGCTGGACCAGAATGGGCTGGAGAAAGGAGTCTGTCTTTCTGCTCATAGGAGCCTTTGTCTGATAGAAATTACAGTGTCCTTTTCTTAGTCAGGTTTATGTTAGTTATCCAGCCTCTAAAAACTATCCAATGTATTGTTTTGGTATTTCTATTATGGCCATTACATTTATTAAAAATTAAACCAGTCAATCCTAAAGGAAATCAACCCTGAATATTCATCAGAAGGACTGATGCTAAAGCTGAAACTCCAATATTTGGCCACCTGTTGTGAAGAGCCCACTCATTGGAAAAGACCTGGATGCTTTTCCAATCTTTTACAAAGACCTGGAGTAAAGGCAAAAGGAGAAGGGGGCAACAGAGGATGAGATGGTTGGATGGCATCACCGACTCAGTGGAAGTGAACTTGAGTGAACTCTGGGAGACAGTGAAGGATAAGGAAGCCTGACATGCTGCAATCTATGGTGTCACAAAGAGTCAGATAGGACTTAGTGACTGAACAATGTAGAAATCAGGATCATGCCGCTAATTTTTGTGTTAATGGATGCAGGGAGGAACAGGGGATATTATGAAGGAGGAACACAGAGGGCTTCCAAGGTATTGAAAATGTTTGATTAACTTGAATAGTAGATGTGTATTCAAAGAAAGATAAGGCAAATACTCTCAGGCTGTAAACACCCTTCTACATGTTCAATACCTTTTTAAACTGGTTTATAAACACACCTACTTGCATTTTAAGAGAAACACGTGAACCATGACAGAAAGGTTTTCTATGGTTGGTTGAATTTTCTACCTCTTATCGAATCATTCTTTTTTAATCTTTTGGCTAGAAAAGTGTCTGCTTCCACTAGGTTTACAAATTTGTCATAAAGTTGCAAGTATCATTTCTGTTAGATTTTTCAAACTGTCTGTCACTTTGCAAAGTAATTTAATAAGCTCCCATAGAGTTGCAAATATAACCATAGATACAGAAATATGAGACTATCTTCCTTTTAAAATCCGGTTCCTCTCTGCATATATTCACCTGTGCTTATACATAAATGCCCCAATCAGATGATATACATCATATAGTGTGTTCTGGGCAGGGTAACAGTGCGAAGGATTACCTTGGAAGGGAAAGCAGCCCACGAAGGTGACCACGTGGCTGAGGCTTAGTTGGCCTGGGGAAAAGTAGCAGAAGATATAGCCAGGGGGGCAAGTTAGGGCCATCGTACACAGAGTTCTGCAGGTATGAATTCTGGATTTTTTTGTAAGGACTGTGGCTGCTGCTGTTGCTAAGTCGCTTCAGTTGTGTCCAACCCTTAGCAACCCCATGGACTGCAGCCCATCAGTTTCCTCCATCCATGAGATTTCCCAGGCAAGAGTACTGGAGTGGGGGTGCCACTGCCTTCTCCATAAGGACCATGGAGGTCACAGAAAAAGAGTGTATCAATAAATACAAATATGCCTCATTACATCTGATGGCTGTGTGACCCTGGTTGTATGATGCAGAAGCATATAGCATTGATATAAATACTCTACCATGGGTGGATACACAGCTAGTGGGGAGCTGCTGTGCAGCACAGGGAACTCAGCTCAGTGCTCTGTGATGACCTAGAGGGGTGGGGTGAGGGAAGCGGGGAGTGAGGGAGAGATTTAAGAGGGAGGAGCTAGCTATATGTGTACATATAACTGTTCACGTTGTTGTAAAAACTAAAACATTGTAAAGCAATCATATTCCAATACAAATCCTATTAACGGATTTAGCTGGTTTTTGCTATCTTAAACATAGTGGGTTGAGTATCTGCAGATATGTTTGTGTTGCTTAGTTGATAAGTTGCGTTCGACTCTTTACAACCCCAAGGATCAACATGGAACAACTGACTCCCTTTACCTTTTTTTTTTTTTTTTTTTTTGTGGCTACTGTTGAGGTTTCTCCTTTCACAAATTTATTAGTGTTTGTATTGTTTCTATTGAGGCTTGCATTTATTTATTTACATTTACTACTATTTGGGGATTTTAAACTTTCTTTTCTTACTTATTTGTAAGTGCTTTTTAAAATTAGGCATTTTTGTTTGGCACACAGACATTTGAGAGATCATTTTATTTGAATTTGAACTAAAAATTAAGCATTTTAACATCAAAAAACATAACCCTCAGAGATGAGCATAATCAAAGACTTGAAAAGTACCTGGGGTTCTAACCCTCACTGGGTGACACTGGACCAGATAATTCTCTGGGGTGAGGGGCGGGGGTGGGTCTTGTGCCTTAGGCGTCATCTAGCTTCCTGGCCTCTTCCCGCTAGCTGCTGCTAACTATCCTCTCCCCGAGCTTGTTTGATAACCAGGACTGTCTCTAGACGTTGCCAAGCATTTGACACGAGACACCACAGGAGATGTTCATTCTCTCCCACTTGTATTGCTGCCCAAGGGAGGGAACTAGCAAAGTCACCCTCAGGTTGCCGGGGGTTTTCCTACCCTTTTATTATCAGTGATTGGATCCTTCTTGAAGTCTGGCCAGCGAGTGACCCAAGTCTAGTGTTTAATTAGACCCTTGCCACGCTGGCTTACTTACCAAACCAAAATCTAAGCCTATAAATGCCTCAAGGTTACAACATCAAAACCTGAGGACAGCCAGTCATAGACCAACAGGCTTTAAGCTGTAGCCAATCAATTTCCTTTCTCCACCTCTGCACCTTTCTCTGTATATGTAAGCCTTTCCCTAGCTCCTGCTGGCTGAGTGCCCCAGCCACTTCCAGTTCGGGCTATGTGATTTGAATGGATTTTTGCTCAAATAAGCCTTTCAATCTTTAAAATGTGCCTGGGTTTGATACTAGATCCCCATTCTGAGCGTCTGCCTCCTCAAGACCACTTTCAGTAACACCTTAGTTATTGTCCCCCTAGGAGCGAATCCTGGGGCAAGGATTCAAGGGCAAGTTCACTGCCTCGTTCCTTCACCAGCATCTCCTGGGATCATCCTCCAGTCAATGGTACATCCTCAGGCAAGTTAACTCTGTGGAACCAGAGGTGGATGCCATTGGGGAACACTGGGGACCGACCCAGAGCACATGACCCTGGATTGCTGTTGTTCAGTTGCTAATTCATGTCTGATTCTTTGTGACCCAGTGGACTGCAGCACGCCAGGCTTCCCTGTCCTTCACTCTCCTGGAGTTTGCTCAGATATGTGTCCATTGAGTCAGTGATGCCATCTAATCATCCCACCCCTCTGCCACTCTCATCTCCTTTGCCTTCTATCTTTCCAAGCATCAATGTCTTCCCACCTAAGACACGAGGGAGGGAGATATTTTTGTGCAGCTTTCTGTCAGCTCCTGGCTAGGTAGCTCCTGGGAGGCCAAATCCTCAGGCACTTATGTCTGCATGTGCACAAACAGAGCAGCCTCCAGTGGCCAGAAGCAGCTGTGAGATGGAGAGCGGGAGATCCTGGCAGTTACCAGGGAAGAACTGCGGAGACACCCGTAGCATGTGCTACTGTGAACTACTGGGCTCCTGACCACTACTGGAAGCCAGAGCCCTCTAAAAGTTTCTGGATCCCTCTGAGGAGCCACGCAGAAGGTGCTGTCCAAGGCATGAAATAGGGAGTATAATTCTACAATATTCTATTACCCTCTGGCCAAATGGTAGCTGCCTTGCAATTCCACATCTGAGGCTGAGCCAGAATGGAAATGTGGACTCCCACAGGTATTTGTGTAGTGGCAACAGATGCCCTGGGGCAGGAAGCAAGACAATTAATGTGGTGCAATTAATATGAGGTTGTCAGACTACACGCTTCTGTACTTGCTGCAGCATTGCTGAAGCATAAATGGAGACCCGGAGAGTGAGAGACGGGGCAAAAATCCCTAAATCAACGTGGATTAGAGACTATCATACAGAATGCAGTAAGTCAGAAAAAAAAAATCAAATACATATTAATGCAAGTATGTGGAATCTAGAAAAATGGTATAGATCTTATTGGCAAAACAGAGACAGATGTAGAGAACACACATGGAGACCAAGGAGGGGAAAAGAGGGGGTGGGATGAATTGGGAGATTGGGATTGACATATGCACACGATGATACCTGTTATAGGTAACTAGTGAGAACTTACTATATAGCACAGGGATCTCCACTCAGTTCTCTGCGGTGACCTAAATGGGAAGGAAACCCTAAGAAGAGAGGATATATGTATAACACGGCTGATGCACTTTGCTGCACAGCAGAAACTAACATAGCATTGTGAAGCGACTGTGTGTGTGGCTCAGTCGTGTCTGATTTTTTGTGGCCCCATGGCCTGCAACCCGCCAGGCTCCTCTGTCCATAGGATTTCCCAGCCAAGAATACTGGAGCAGGTTGTCATTTCCTCCTCCAGGGGATCTTCCTAACCCAGGGACTGAATACAGTGTCTCCTGCACTGGCAGGTGGATCCTTTCCACTGAGCCACCTGGGAAGTGCAAAATAAAAACTCATCCAAGTCTTGGAATTCTCTCTTCTACACTTTATGAAAGAAGTTCTGACATGTTGGCACTTGATAAAAGCCAACACTGAACCCCTGTTTAAACCAACATCTTTACTCCTAGCTGCTTAAGATAACACATCAGAGCTGAACCTTTATAATCAGCATCTTGCTGGTAATTTTGAACCAATGCAATTCTTCCCTGGTTTAATGCACTTATGATCTATTTCCCCACATACACTAAATAATAGAACCACCAAAAGTTGTGATTATAACTGTGTACATGCTTGCTTCCTGTTTTCAACGTGCCTCCTTGGTATGTTTTGATCCAACTGCAGTAACTGATCTAGGGGGAAAGAGGGTTGGTGGAGGTGGGCTTTGAAGGGATACAGAGCCCTCTGCAAGGCAACTTCCTCAGGTGAAGTCATGGCTAGAGGACACTAGCCAGGATCAGGGAGGAGAGGCTACTTTACACTTTGGCAGAAACGAAGGTCAGTGGGACTTGGAAGTTCATGACTGATTTGGAAATAGAATCCTGAAAACTCAGAATGGGGATATTTCAGTGAATCTGACTTTCACGAATTAAGAGCCCTTCTGTGGATAAGAAACTAAGTTTTGTAATTCTTTCACCACTTGAAGTATCAAAATTTGGTTTGATGTTATAATACATTGACCCTATAGCTACAAGAGGTGAGATATTCAGGGATTTTGTTTATTTTAAACAAGCTCCTCAATTCTGACAATGCCTTGCACTGAAAAATGTTGGCCTGAGCATGTCATTTTTGTTCTGTGATCTCTCTAGTACCATCAGAAATAGGCAGAGCACGTCATTTTTGGTCAAATGGTTAATTCAGGGTCCAGGAAAACAGAAAAACCACTGTAGGTATTTCAAACAGAAATGATCAGATTAAGAGAACAATGGAGGGACCAAATTTAGAGGGATCAACTCTTTCAGGTTCTCTGCTGCAGACTCAGAGCAGCTGCTACCTAGAGTCAGGATACTTATGAAACCACTGCCAACTTCACAGCTCCCCTGCAGTTTCTTGAAGGACACTGCTTAAGTCTGATTTTGGCAAGCACATGCATTAGAGGTGAAGAAATGGATTTTGTTTCAGTATCACTTTTCCAGGCTTATATGAGGATTTCTCACTAGCAGAATGTAAATAACATCTAGGATCCCAGACGTAAGGTCTGGCAAATATAGTACCTGAACTTCTAACTCCCCCAGCACCAAGAAAAAACAGAATAAACTCTGGTTTATTCTGGAGTGTGTTCTTTTCCCCTGCCAAAACTTAAAACAATAGCCAACATACACACAAAACAAATATGTTCCTGAAATTGTTGACTCAGAGCCAGAATCACTGACGTTCTGAAATGGTGAGGAGGAAAAAAAAATTCCAATTATGGTAAGAGGATTCGGTAAGAATGGTTTTTACTAAGAAATGGGTTTGGACATTGATTTGTTCATATATACATAGATAATTGGGTTGAAATTAGTGCTCAACATCTGCAAAGTTTTGAAAGTAATTGTTTGGAGTGATGCCTTCTCAACAGTCAATTTTGACACTTAATTGAAGATACGAAATTTCCATTGCTAAATTTGTCAGATGCTTAGAATCTATTTATAATGAGATTGTGTCTTGGCCAAGTTGAACACTTGATAAATTTTAGACTTTAACTATTTACTAAGAAAAAAATTCATTGATTTATGGTTTATGTATCCTAAAGAAAAATAAAGTCTGAATTATTGAATATTGGGCATTCAATATCAAGTATATGATTTAACTTTTAATTTCCCTTTTAAGTAAAAGGAATAGACCAATCAGGATAGAATGACTGTGCTTAGAAATCACCAAGAGAGAAAGCTTTGGCTTTAGTATAAAACAAAAAAACAAATGAAAAATATTTGTAAGCCTTTAAACTCATGTTTGAGGCAATTACCTTTTAGTGGAAAGGGAAGGGGATATTGGCTAGTTCAGTTCTCCTTACTTTTTTGGAACTCTGTAAAAAGTTATTAAACACCACAGATCTAAGCAAATCAGAATTGTTCAACAAGTGCAAAATTTGAGTTTTCACAACTGTCAAATTTGACAGATGCTGCAAATTGCATTAGGGAAAATATTTTTTATAGCAAAGTGCTAATAGGCTTTAGCAAATTAATGGTGATTCATTTTTCACCTCTATAATACCTATGAAATTGCTAAAACTGCAAGATTGAATTGTTGATATATTCTATCATGCAAAAATTTAATTATGTACTTAAAGCTAAATTTAGATATTTGTAATAACCATGAAATAACTCTGTATACATGTTTCTGAAATTTGCAGATTACTTTGTTATTAGAAGTATCTAAAGACAATGTTAATATGTCATTTATTCACTGACATAATACTGCAACAGCTATTGGAGAATGTATTTTTTGTGGTCTTAATATCATAGATGGTAAATGGGCCTTGTTTAGTCGCTCAGTCGTGTCCGACTTTTGTGACCTCATGGACCGCAGACCATCAGACTCCTCTGTTCATTGATTTACCAGGCCAGAATACTGGAGTGGATTACCATTTCCTTCTCTAGGTAAATCAGACTAGTCCAGGTGAATTTCAGATAATTTTTTAGGTGGCAAGATTGACCATTTCTTCCTCTAAAATTTTTAATACTGATTTAAATTTCTTGATAGTCTTAATTTCTCCATCTCCCATCTTTCCCTTCCTCAGAGAGCACTGAGAAATTGTAATTTAATATCAGAATGTGGTGTGGAAAAGAACAGCATATTTGTAGTAATAAGGTATAAATGTTGTCTATAATATGGGATTATCTATAGATGTTTGACCCGGACACTTCAGAGATACCAATTTTTTTAAATTAAAAAAAATATTTTTTTGAAGGATAATGGCTTTACCATATTGCATTGGTTTCTGCCATATATCAACATGAATCAGCCACAGGTATACATATGTTCCCTCCTTCTTGAACCTCCCTCCCCACCCCACCCTCTAGGTTGTCAATGTCACTTTAAAAGTGAGAAGAGCTGGGACCAAACCGGCCTAACGAGAGAAGCACTCTCACAGTGGCTGAGGAACACATTTCTCAAGGTTCATCCATCCAAAAAAAAAACCATGATGGGAACATAGGAAAAATTTGTCAGCCATCATCTTTGTCAGAACTCTTGAAATTGGCCAAAGACTTGCAACAGGTTGAGAGCATTTATTCAGGAAAATTGGCCCGATCTCAGTTGTGACAGTGAGCTTCAGTGCATTTAAACTTGCCCCATCCTATCCCCTAAAAATCGTAACTTGAGTCACATCATGAGACAACCATCACATGAATTCCAACAGAGAAACACACTGCAATATACCTGACTGCTAATATCCTTAAAAACTAGTACATTCTATGAAGTTGTCATAGTCAAGAGCCCAAGAAGACATGGCAAGTACATGTGATATGATATTCTGGATGCCATACTGGGTACAGGACAGGGACAGTGGATAAGATATTCTGAATAAATCATGATCTTTATTTGGTAGTGCATCAACATCGTTCACTAATTGTAACAAATATGCTATCCTAATGTAATATGTTAATAGTAGGGAAAACTTTGTATGGGAGTCTATGGGGACTCTTTACCATATTTACTACAATATTCCTATACAGAAACTGGTCTAAATATTCAAGTCCAATAATAAAAGTACTTTTCAAAGGACAGCTACAGAAATCAGTTATAAAGCTACTGATGAACTCCCAATGTATAAGGATGTTATTTGCATGACAGTAACAGTGCAAAGAAGGGAGAATACAGTTACATTGGAGCATAAGTTTTGTATACTATTATGTTAGTCAGGGTTGTTTTTTGTACAGTGTTTTATATATAAATGTGAGACATCAAATGCAAGTAAATATTGACAATTGGTGACCTGGAAGAAGGATGTATTATTCTTTCAAGTTTTTAAAATAGCTTTGAAAGTGTTTAAGACAATCTAGGGAAAATGTATTTTTAAGTATTTTAAATACAGTTGAATAGTTTGCCTTGGAAACTAACAGAGATAATTCTGTCATTTTTGAGTTTGCACCCAAGAACTGCATTTCGGACTCTTTTTGACTATGAGGGCTATTCCATTTCTTCTAAGTAGTAGCTATAACGGTCACCTGAGTTAAATTTGCCTATTCTAGTCCATTTTAGTTTACTGATTCCTAAAATGTCGATGTTCACTCTTATCTTCTATTGACCACTAATTTACGTTGATTCTTAAGAACATTCCAGGTTCCTATACAATATTGTTCTTTACATCAGACTTTACTTCCATCACCAGTCACATCCACAACTGGGCGTTGGTTTTGCTTTGGCTCCATCCTTCGTTCTTTCTGGTGTAATTTCTCCACTCTCCTCCAGTAGCATATTGGGCACCTACTAGACCTGGAGAGCTCATCTTTCAGTGTCATATCTTTTTGCCTTTTCATACTGTTCATGGGGTTCTCAAGGCAAGAATACTGAAGTGGTTTTCCATTCCCTTCTGCTGTGGACCACATTTTGTCAGAACTCTCCACCATGACCTGTCCATCTTGGATGGCTTTACATGACATGGCTCAGTTTCATTGAGTTAGACAAGGCTGTGGTCCATTTGATCAGTTTGATTAGCTTTCTGTGATTGTGGTTTTCATTCTGCCTGCCCTCTGACAGAGAATAAGAGGCTTATGGAACTTCCTGATGGGAGAGACTGACTGCGGGGGAAACTGGGTCTTGTTCTGAAGGGCACGACTGCATTCATCTCACACACTAGCAAAGTAATGCTCAAAATCCTCCAAGTCAGGCTTCAACAGTACATGAACTGTGAACTTCCAGATGTTCAAGTTGGATTAGGAAGGGCAGAGGAACCAGAGATCAAATTGCCAACATCTGTTGGATCATCAAAAAAGCAAGAGAGTTCCAGAAAAACATCTACCGCCTTATTAACTACACCAAAACATTTGACTGTGTGGATCAAAACAAACTGTGGAAAATTCTTAAAGAGATGGGAATATCAGACCACCTTACTTGCCTCCTGAGAAGTCTGTATACAGGTTAAGAAGCAACAGATAGAACCGGACATGGAACAACAAACTGGTTCCAAATCTGGAAAGCAATATATCATGGCTGTCTGTTGTCACCCTGCTTATTTAACTTTTATGCAGAGTACATCATGCGAAATTTCAGGCTGGATGAAGCACAAGCTGGAATCAAGACTGTTAAAGTGGTACAGAGAAATATGAATAACCTCAGATATGGAGATAACACCACATTTATGGCAGAAAGGGAAAAACAAAAGTGCCTTTTGATGAAAAGTGAAAGGAGAGTGAAAAAGTTGGCTTAAAATTCAACATTCAGAAGACTAAGATCATGGCATCCAGTCCTATCTCTTCGTGGCAAATAGATGGGGAAACGGTGGAAAGAGTGACAGACTTTATTTTCTTGGGCTCCGAAATCACTGCAGATGGTGACTACAGCCATGAAATTAAAAGACGCTTACTCCTTGGAAGAAAAGCTATGACCAATCTAGACAGCATGTTAAAAGGCAGAGACATTACTTTGCTAACAAAGGTCCATCTGGTCAAGGCTATGGTTTTTCCAGTAGTCATGGTATGGATGTGAGAGTTGGACTATAAAGAAACCTGAGCACCAAAGAATTGATGCTTTTGAACTGTGGTGTTGGAGAAGACTCTTGAGAGTCCCTTAGGACTGCAAGGAAATCAGCCCTGAATGTTCATTGGAAGGACTGATGCTGAAGCTGAAACTCCAATACTCTGGCCACCTGATGAGAAGAACTGACTCATTTGAAAAGACCCTGATGCTGAGAAAGACTGAAGATGGGAGAAGGGGATGACAGAGGATGAGGTGGTTGGATGGTATCACCAATTAGATGGACATGAGTTTGAGCAAGCGCTGGGAGTTGGTGATGGACAGGGAAGCCTGGTATGTTGCAGTCTATGGGGTCGCAAAGAGTCGGACAAGACTGAGCAACTGAACTGAAATACAAGTGAGACAAATGATGTGAGTCTACTTGGATTTTTTTCAGTAAATATAAAAAAATACATGTGTAGAACATCGTGTACAAGGCTATAGAAGTGGATAACCTATACTTATAAGGGCATAAGGAAAGTGATATTTAAGTGTCAGTTCTGCTTTATACCTTTGCTTTCAAAGAGTTACATTACTGCACAGTATACCTCTCTCATGTAACTGAAGAAACTGCTTAGCAGCCTATCAACACAGGTGAGTGGTTTAAGAGATGTAACAATATTTCAAATACTGTGTTATAAGTGACTATAACACTGTATGCCATAAAGATTTTATAATGTTTCATTCATTAATGTACAGGCTAGGCTACCTTGAAGCAATTGCATTGATTATGCTAGCCTACCATTAAGAAATCATATTGCTGCTTCTTATCAATGCATGGATTATACCTGTAAATGAATTTTCCACATTATCTTTTCATTTCTGAAATCTGATATTAGTAGTTACATATAACATACAGTTTTATATTGTACAAAACAATATTGATACAGGTATAGATGGACCAGCTTGTAAAAGACAAACTTACAGTATCAATAAATACAGCACTGTGAATGTATTCTCTTATGATTTTCTTATAGTAATCTAGAGAAAATCAAGAATATAGCCTATAGTACACATAACATCAAAATGTGTTAGTCAGTTGTTACCAGTAAGGCTTCTGGTTAACAGTGGGCTTTGGGAGAGTCCAGTGTTATCCATGGATTTTCAGCTGCACGGTGGGTCATTGCCCCTAATTCCTACATTAAGGTCAACTATAATATTAATGAAAAGAGATCTATATTTTGGCTTGCAGAACAATGAACTCCAAAAGGAAATGTAAGAAAAACTCCAATAACTAGTTTCTACCTAAGCTCCCCTCATCGTATCATCGAGGTAAGTATTGATTCTATCTTGTGTCGCTGTGTTTTCTGGTGACTCCTGGCACACCTTTCAGACAGCCTGGCTGTTCCCAAATGACAAGATCAGAGAAAATCAGCTGGACCATTTCACAGGGCAGCTAATCAAGGTGGCAATATGGAGTGCTTCCATACAAAAATCGTTTGTGAGAAGTAGAAAATTCAGTGCCAGGACCACATCATCCCTAGGTATTGCAGACAACTTTATGTCATCCTGGATCCCAGCTTCAATTTCAGCCCAAAGGACCGCAGCTGTAAATTGGGTCAAACACCTGCAGAAGCAATCAGAATTCCCTTTATATGAATAAGAATCTACAGGTCTATACAGAAAAACTGGAAACATTAGTAAGAAAGTTGAAAGATCTATTTTGTGTCACTAGTCAAAGGGGTAGACTAGATGATTCATGCTAAATAAACTCAGGCGCCAGCTTGGAATCATGGATTCTAGCCCCATAGGCAGACTTTCTGATTTTGGATCACCAGGATTATAAGACCAAGGAGCAGGGAGGACAGGTGAGAATCATGTGGACCCTGCCTCAAGGTATATTTGGCCATGCCTGGCATATTGCGTTGATATTAAAAAAAAAAGCATGGAAGAAAATTGAGGGAATTTGGGGAAAACATAATCCTAAAGTTTTTTAAAAATGTCATTACAATATGTGGGAATTGTTTGAAATAACCCATTGAAAGACATTCATGAAGAAAAATGCTAAGGGACCCCAGCTGAGCCAATTGTGTAGGGGCAAAATCTTTATAGTCCAGGCAGCAGATAAGAAGGGCATCATGCTGTAAATACTAAATGAAGGCTTAGGAGTAATTTAAGGTCCTGAGATTGAGAAATAAGAGCCCTCCAGTTGATTTCTCTGGTCCTAGGATGGGTGCCTCATATTTTTTAGCTGCTGTTTGAAGTAGGAGTTAAGATCCTATTTCATAGTGTAGGGTGGTCATGACCATTCATGAACCAGTGCCAACTGAACTGTGGGCATAGAACATCAACTTCCAGGGTATCAGACATGCCTGGGTCTTCCCCCCATGCGGGAGCATAGATGTCACCCATAGTTACTGTATCTTTGAGCACAGCCTCTGATCCTAGCATCCTGTTTATGTGTAGAGGCATAAAGTTATCTGGCTTTGTTACTGGTGGAAGTAAAGTGAAAGTCACTCAGTTGTGTCCAACTCTCTGCAACCCCATGGACTATACAGTCCATGGAATTCTCCAGGCCAAAATACTGGAGTGGGTTTCTGATCCTAGCATCCTGTTTATGTGTAGAGGCATAAAGTTATCTGGCTTTGTTACTGGTGGAAGTAAAGTGAAAGTCACTCAGTTGTGTCCAACTCTCTGCAACCCCATGGACTATACAGTCCATGGAATTCTCCAGGCCAAAATACTGGAGTGGGTAGACTTTCTCTCCTCCAGGGGATCTTCCCAACCCAGGGATTGAACCCAGGCTCCCACATTGCAGGTGGATTCTTTACCCACTGAGCCACTGGTAGCAAATGCTAAAAAACTGGACTATTGGTTCAAGGAAAATATTGTGTGAAGGCTGAGAAGATCCTAAGCAGTATTTTATTGCATTATCTAAAGGTGAGTTTGCAAGATTTAACAAACACACAGGATGTGAAATTTAAATAAGTGATTTTTTTAAACTATAATTGTGTCCCATGCAATAATTGATATATACATATTTAAATTTTTTTTCTGAAATTCAAAATTAACTGGGTGTCCCTGTGTTTTATCTGGCAAAACTAGAGAAGGTTATGTATCAGGATAGACTCTTTGGGATAAAATATGCAAAACCTAGAGATACTGAATCCAAGGGGCTAAGGTAAATTGGACACTTCTGTCTGCAGACCAAGCTGCAATATTTAATTGGTGCTAATAGAAGTGGATCGAACATAGCAAGAAAATTTAACACAGCCAAAAAAGCAAATGCTTTATATAAATTGGTGACCAACTATGTACAGTCATCAGAAATTAGACTTCTGGCATGAAAAAACCCTTTCCAAGCGATTTCAGGACTTTATTGGGCTTAGAGCCATCATCATGCTGGGAAAGACTGAAGGCGAAAGGAGAAGAGGGCGGCAGAGGATGAGATGGTTGGATGGGATCACCGCCTCAGCAGGCATGAACTTGGGTAAACTCAAGGGGAGAGTGAGAGGCAGGGAGGCCTGGTGTGCTGAGTTCATGGGGCCTCAAAGAGCCAGACACAACTTAGTGACTGAACAGCAGCAAAAACAAAGCTGTTGTCAGGCCAGACATCCAGCCTCTTTTCAGTTTTTAAATAGATCCCAAACAGTTAATGTAGTGTGGTACACATATTCTTTAAACTCCTATGATCCCCAAATAGAAGTATATGTAAAATGACACAGCAACATGCTGAAAGCTGGTGAGGAGGCTGTGGCCTGCTGGGTGTCGAGTTTGGAAATATCAGGGGGAGGCCAGGAGACTACAGTCTGTAATGGGGCTCTAGACTCTGCAAGCCAGGCTTATTACATGAAACAGGGCTGAAGGAGATGAAGGTCTTTTTAAGCTGTCATCACAGGGTCTTTTCAACATTTTTACACTGGGCCTTATTAAGAATGCAAGGGCTGACTCAGCCAGAATATTTTAAATATTCTGATAAAGTACTCTGCTGCAGAATACTTTAAATCAGAGACCTTTTTGTATTGGTAAACAATTCATACAAAGAAGTGGTTTTAAACGTAGAAAGAACGGATGTCATTGACATGGGCCTAGGAGCCAAGGGCTTCAAATTGGTGTGGGTTTTATCCGCTATCAACTCAAGTGACTCATTAGTGGATTTGTTCCTCTTTTCAGTCATACAACTCCAGGCCTTCCAGATTTAGAGCCACTGGTTCCCTGAAGGGAAACCTACGTCAGAGTACACAGTGAAAGATCAACTTAATGATCCATGATTGCTCCCCAAGCGCTCCAGATTCCTTGAGCAAAGGGACCAGGGGACAAGAAGGGACACCACCTGACAGGGGTAAATGGCTCCCATCACCAGGAGGAGGCAGGGCACGAGAGAATGTTTAGTGCCTAGAGTCTTTAAGAAAATCAGAGATACCAAGGGAACATTTCCTGCAAAGATGGGCTCAATAAAGGACAGAAATGGTATGGATCTAACAGAAGCACAAGAGGTGGCAAGAATACACAGAAGAACTGTACAAAAAAGATCTTCACAACCCAGATAATCACGATGGTGTGATCACTCACCTAGAGCCAGACATCCTGGAATGTGAAGTCAAGTGGGCCTTAGAAAGCATCACTACAGACAAAGCTAGTGGAGGAGATGGAATTCCAGTTGAGCTATTTCAAATTCTAAAAGATGATGCTGTGAAAGTGCTGCACTCAGTATGCCAGCAAATTTGGAAAACTCAGCAGTGGCCACAGAACTGGAAAAGGTCAGTTTTCATTCCAGTCCCAAAGAAAGGCAGTGCCAAAGAATGCTCAAACTACTACACAATTGCACTCATCTCACACACTAGTAAAGTAATGCTCAAAATTCTCCAAGCCAGGCTTCAGTAATGTGAACTGTGAACGTCCAGATGTTCAAGCTGGTTTTAAAAAAGGCAGAGGAACCAGAGATCAAATTGCCAACATCCTCTGGATCATCATAAAAGCAAACGAGTTCCAGAAAAACATCTATTTCTGCTTTATTGAGTATGCCAAAATCTTTGACTGTGTGGATCACAATAAACTGTAGAAAATTCTGAAAGAGATGAGAATACAAGACCACCTGACTGCCTCTTGAGAAATTTGTATGCAGGTCAGGAAGCAACAGTTAGAAATAGACATGGAACAACAGACTGGTTCCAAATAGGAAAAGGAGTACGTCAAGGCTGTATATTGTCACCCTGTTTATTTAATTTATATGCAGAGTACATCATGAGAAATGCCAGGCTGGAGGAAGCACAAACTGGAATGAAGATTGCCAGGAGAAATATCAACCTCAGATATGCAGATGACACCACCCTTATGGCAGAAAGTGAAGAAGAACTAAAGAGCCTCTTGGTGAAAGTGAAAGAGGAGAGTGAAAAAGTTGGCTTAATGCTCAACATTCAGAAAACGAAGATCATGGCATCTGGTCCCATCACTTCATGAGAAATAGATGGGGAAATAGTGGAAACAGTGGCTGACTTTGTTTTTCTGGGCTGCAAAATCACTTCAGATGATGATTGCTGCCATGAAATTAAAAGATGCTTGCTCCTTGGAAGGAAAGTTATGACCAACCTAGACAGCATATTAAAAAGCAGAGACATTACTTTGCAACAAAGGTCTGTCTAGTCAAGGCTATGGTTTTTCCAGTGGTCATGTATGAATGTAAAAGTTGGACTATAAAGAAAGCTCAGTGCCAAAGAATTGATGCTTTTGAACTGTGGTGTTGGAGAAGACTCTTGAGAGTTCCTTGGACTGCGAGGAGATCCAACCAGTCCATCCTAAAGGAGATCAGTCCTGGGTGTTCATTGGAAGAAGTGATATTGAAGCTGAAAGTCCAATCCTTTGGCCATCTGATGTGAAGAGATGATTCACTGGAAATGACCCTGATGCTGAGAAAGATTGGAGGCAAATGGAGTAGGGAGAGGCAGAGGATGAGATGGTTGGACAGTGTTACTGACCAAATGGACATTAATTTGAGCAAACTAGGAGCTTCCCCTGTTGCTCGGTTGGTAAAGAATCTGCCTGCAATGCAGGAGACCTGGGCTCGATTCCTGGGTTGGGAAGATCCCCTGGAGAAGGAAATGGCAGCCCACTCCAGTCTTCTTGCCTGGAGAATCCCATGGATAGAGGAGCCTGGCAGGCTACAGCATGTGGGGTTGGAAGAGCTGGACAGGACTTAGTGACTAAAGCACTACCACCACCAGGAGACAGTGGCCGACAGAGGAGCCTGGTGTGCTGCAGTTCATGGGGCTGCAAAGAGACACAGCTTAGCAACTGAACAACCGCCCGAGGAAAGCGCTCCCTGAAGAAAGCCCTGAGCTTTTACTACTAGCCCTGAGCTGTGGGCTTGCCTCGGCTAAGGGAAATGTCTTCGCTTAAGCTCATGTGCCATTCCTAGGATGTCAACCCTCTCTCCCCATCTTGAGATGGCTCTGAATTACTCTGTGGGGTCAGTAGTATCCTCCATTAGAATGTGTCATGGATGAGCTCTCTCCATCCAGTCCCTCCCAGGTACTGCTCCCAAAGGTATACAAACTACTTATACATTAATCTCCTTCTACAAAATGGATTCCTGAGTGGTTCAGTATGCAATAGCTTCTGCCCTCATGGACTATGGCCAGTCTCATTCAATCTCTTGAGCTCAGTCTGTCATACTTCCAGACTGACAAAAATCTATATGATTCCAGAAACACTGCATCTGGTGGCAGGTGTTTGTCTTCTGAAATGATCCATGACAGAGAGGTCACAGCAATGTCCATGGAGAATTAATCCTGGGGACATGGCCCAGGGACCCCGTATTCAGAGATTCAGGTGTGGACGATCATGAGACCAGAGGAATGGATGGTCTTTGAGAGAGGCTGGTCTTTCTTTGACAGAAGGACCAACACAACTCATAGAGAAAGTCACTGATGTTCTGGAAGAAGGTCCACACTTCACTCCTGAGACTAATCAGATCTGAGGAAAACATGGACAGAATAGCGTCTGATACATGCCTTTCAATTACCAGGGGTTTTCACGGGGAAGTATGAGCTTGGGTCTGGACTGTGTCCATTTCATATGGTTGGTAAACCACACTCTACTATTGGTCATTGAGGCTGAGAGTTGAAGCCAGTTCCATCAAGACAGTCTAATCTGTGTACATGGTCTTGCCAAACGTCTCCCAGTATTTCTCAGTTGCCCTACAGTTGGAATGTGTGACTGACAGCCACATTCTGGCTTTGCTGATGTGAGACTCCTTGGAAGTGCACCAGCTCAATCACATAGGTCCTACAGAGTTATTCACTTTATTCTATGACTCCCAGGAGATTTTTAAACTGGTGTACAATTTGCATAAATTTCACCATTTTAAAGTCTAGTGTCCAGTACTCTTCAGTGGCGTTTATTACATTCACAATGTTATACTGCCATCACCACTGTCTAGTTCCAGAATATTTTCATCATCCCCCAAAGGAAATCTCATATCCACTCTTTCTTCATAGGGATCTGAGTTGCTGTCTAGCATCCTTTTCAATGAAGTCTGAAGGCTCCTTTTGGTCTTCATCTAGTCATTAAGTTGCATCCAGCTCTTTTGCAACCCCATGGACTGTAGCCCACTTCGCTCCTCTGTCCATGGGATTTCCCAAGCAATGCCACTGAACTGTGTTGCCATTTCCTTCTTCAGGGGATCTTGCTGACTCAGGATTGAACCCACATCTTTCTGCATTGGCAGGGGGATTCTTTACCACTGAGCCACCTGGGAAGCCCGTAAGCTCCTTTAGCATTTATTATAGGAAGGACAGTTCTCAGTTCAGTCACTCAGCCATGTCCAACTCTTTGCATCCCCATGGACTGCAGCACGCCAGGCCTCCCTGTCCACCACCAACTCCTGGAGTTTATTCAAACTCATGTCCATCGAGTTGGTGATGCCATCTAACCATCTCATCTTTTGTCATCCCCTTCTCCTCCCACCTTCAATCTTTCCCAGCATCAGGGTCTTTTCATATGAGTCAGTTCTTCACATTAGTCCTTCCAACGAATATTCAGGACTGATTTCCTTTAGGATGGACTGGTTGGATCTCCTTGCAGTCCAAGGTACTCTCAAAAGTCTTCTCCAACACCACAGTTCAAAAGCATCAATTTTTCAGTGCTCAGTTTTCTTTATAGTCTAACTCTCACATCCATACATGACTACTGGCAAAACCATAGCTTTGACTAGATGGACCTTTGTTGGCAAAGTAATGTCTCTGCTTTTTAATGTGCTGTCTAGGTTGGTCATAACTTTCCTTCCAAGGAGCAAGTGTCTTTTAATTTCATGGCTGCAGTCACCATCTGCTGTGATTTTGGAGACCCCCAAAATAAAAGTCTCTCATTGTTTCTATTGTTTCCCCATCTATTTGCCATGAAGTGATGGGAGCAGATGTCATGATTTTGTTTTCTGAATGTTGAGTTTTAAGCCAACTTTTTCATTCTCCTCTTTCACGTCCATCAAGTGTCTCTTTAATTCTTCTTTGCTTTCTGCCATAAGGATGGTGTCATCTGCATATCTGAGGCTATTGATATTTCTCCTGGCAATCTTGATTCCAGCTTGTGCTTCCTCCAGCCCAGCATTTCTCATTATGTACTCTGCATATAAGTTAAATAAGCAGGGTGACAATATACAACCTTGATGTACTCCTTTTCCTATTTGGAACCAGTCTGTTGTTCCATGTCCAATTCTAACTGTTGCTTCCTGACCTGCATACAGATTTCTCAAGAGGCAGGTCGGGTGGTCTGGTATTCCCATCTCTTTAAGAACTTTTCACAGTTTGTTGTGATCCATACAAAGGCTTTGGTAGCAGAGCCAAAGCAGAAACAACACCCAGTTGTAGATGTGACTGATAATGGAAGTAAAGTCTGATGCTGTAAAGAGCAATATTGCATAGGAACTTGAAATGTTTTGTCCATGAATCAAGGCAAGTTGAAAGCGGTCAAACAGGAGATGACAAGAATTTGGAAATATTTAACTTGGAATTCAAGAATTTTAGGAACCAGCAAACTAAAATAGACTGGAAAGGATAGTTCTACTAATGTCATAACACAGGATCTCATAATATTTCAGATTAACTGTATGTGTGGCTGGTTTTCTATGCCCACATGATTGGCCCACTGGTGCCCAGGTATTTGGTCAAACATTGTGGGTTTGTCTGTGCAGGTAGCTTTTGGAAGAGCTTAACATTTAAATGGGTAGATTAAGCAGGTTCTTGGGGGTCCCCCAGATTAGGAAGGACAGTCTGTGGAAGGTCTTCAGTGGAATGGCAGATCTTCTCCCAAGAGAGAATTCTTCCTGCCCATGTGTCTTCAAATGAGGAGGCATTTTCCCTGCTTTGGGCTAAAACAGAAACACTGGCTCTTCCTGGGTCTTGGGCCTGCTGGCCTTTGGACAAGAACCATACTGGTGGCTCTCCAGCTTGCTGAGTCACTCTGCATATCTTAAGACTTGCCCACCTCCATAAGGCATGTGTCAGTACCTTATTACCGACCTGAACTTCGCATTGACTCCGTTCCTCCGGAGAGTTCTGACTAACACAGCATGTTGGCTGGTGAATGGTATCTCATTAGTGTCACAGTCCACCCGGCGTTCCGCCTCCCGTGGGGTGGCCGTTTCATCAGCAGTTACCTTGTAAGCTCTTCATTGACTAGCTCATTCATTGCTCTCTTTCTAGTTCTCCTGCAGCTGGGAACGAGGAAGAGTCCTTAGGTTTTTATTGTTCAGGAGATAGCATAAGGTGGTGGCGGATCCAGGACAATAGCTCAATTCCATGGATTCCCAGCATCAGGTAATAAACACCTTTCAGCATAAGTCAGAAGACCTTAGACTCCATCCTTTCTCCACCAGGAACTTGTGTTACCAAACCCATGCATCCCCCTTCTAAAGTGGGACAGTGGTTTCTGCACATCTCTGACAGTGACACACTTACCTGTTCCTAGTCACTGCTCCTTCCCCAGTTACTTGGGACCATAGCCCTCATGTCACCAGGAATCACACAGAAGCACTGTTCCTAAGAAAAAGATTGACTAACCACAATCCAGCTTGTCAAACTGTTTTCTTATGGGCCAATAACATTTGCTTACTTATTGATTCTGAAGTTGCTATTTACATGTTTACAACGGTATTCTCAGTCTGGTACCCAACCAGTACTTGGTGAATATATTCATGAAATTTAGCTGCAAGTTTTCTGGGGTTAAAGACTAAATAATGGCTGAGGCCCCATCCATGTTTTGCATCCTGGGCACGGTTAATGCAGTTTTATTCCTGAAGAGGGGCCTAGAGACAATAGCTTCCCTTTTATTCATTTCCTCCTCAGGAGAAGCATCGGCATTAAGAATTTCAGCCAAGTTTTATTGTGAGCATCCTGCCTTTTGCAGTCTCACAGGGCACCTGCCACCCCATAGGTTTATTTGGATCAAGCAAGTGACACTCTGAAGCTTTACAGAGATTCCTACTGGTCGATGAAGCCGCATCTACATCCATCACCATTTAATTCTCAGAGGCCACAAGAGCTAGTGAATGAAATTGCATCCCGAGGACAGGGCCTAGCTCTCTGTGGGCACTGTGATGGCAGCTGTTTTCCTCATTACGGAGTCTTTACTTAGAGACCATTCTGCAACTCCTTTTGGATCGATATGGCTGCTTTTATTGAGCAGAGAACCACACAAGACTCGGCTGTCTCTAACAACTGCCAGGTTAAATGGAAATTAGTGAGGAGAAGTTTAATAAAGAGCATCAAGAAGGGCTTCAGGCATGGTCCTCCCACAAGCACACAAGGCTCCATCCCTCAGTATTCAGTGGTCCTCCACTGCTCCCCGCTCTAAGCTCCCACCTGACACTGGTTTCCATGGTGATGCAGAATCCCTCGGCTGCTGTTAGGCCAGTTAAGTGTTCAGCCATCTCTTCCCTGCCCTGTTCTTTTGAGCCAACAACCTAAGCTTCCTGAACTGCGGGTAGTCAGTTTCCAAGATTCTTTTCTGAAGGATAGAGGAAGGTTTCAAAGGAAAGAAGGGCTCTTCGAAGGGGCCTGGTTCTGGCAGGACCTCCTCATGGTCTCCTCCTGGGTCCTGTTGGACGAAAGCTGTCATGCCCTCCACCTCCTTAGGGACTTGCATGCCTGCAGCCCTGCCCGCTGCCCCCTTTGGGTGAGCAAGAGTTGAGCACAGGAGAGCTGGTAAGGGAGGAAGGGAAGGAGGCAGTCAGGGTGCTTTGGGAGACTGATTTCCTGCAAAGACAGCCATGCAACCCTGCTCACTGCATCCCAACAGCATTTTCAGACACCCCACCTCTCCCCTCCACGGAGAACCTGGACCTCATAGGGTTCACGGGCCTGCTCTCTGAGGACTCAGTCCCTGGACCGGGGCAGCTCTCTGCAGAGGGACACCTTTGCCTGCTTCCTCTGCATTTTCCTTCCTCCTCCAATTAACTGGAATGATGAGCACCTGGGCCCGGAGCTCCTTTCTTGCTGGTTGCGGGTTCATGGGTTTCCTGGGATAAGGGATCCCTTTGAGGGATTGAGCCTTTGGGGATTTCTGGAGGGTGAGTGTAGTGATCACCTCTCTTCGGGTGGAAGGAAGGCACCTTGAGAGTTGTTTGCTATGTCATATTTCAAACGAGAATACTACCCAACATGTGAATTTTCATGGCACATTTGGGATGTAGGTAAAAAGGAGGTGTCATCCTTTGAGACCTTGCTGGGATAGAGTGCTAGGCTTTCAGAGGAAAGAGCAGTGATGTCAGCTCAGATTAAATGCAGGAGTAGCCACTGGAACTTGGGCCTAGAGCCTAAAGGAACATGCAGGCCCTCTCTTATTAACTATCGAGAATGCCAAAGGCAGGGCCCAAAGTGTGTGTGACTTCCCAGGTCATATGCCCATACAGACAGACCTGGATTAAGAGACTTGGTGTAGGGACAGGACATTTGACCTGGGTCTGAACAATATCAGTAGAATATAGACATGTCACCATAAGGTCATTTTCTTCACTAAAGTATCTTGAGTTTTTCTAAAGTAACTATTGAGTTTTAGAAGTTACCTTTAGCTGTGTCTGCTTCTGGAGAGAAGATAGGTCATAACTACTGAAACTAGGAAAAGTTACCAAAAAAAAAAAAAAATCTATACAGGCATCAGAAGCACAGATGACTAGATAAACTGAGTTCCAGAGACGGAAACTGTCAGCGTGACTTGCTTATAGCTGACCGTGTTTTGCTGGCGATAGCGGTCAGGTCTCAAGACGGGCTGAGGACCTGAATGTGCTGTTGGGACAAAGAGCAGGAGAGCTTCTATGGATTGTACAGGGCTGCTGTGACAAATTGGAAATTTGAAGGGCTTCGAGTGCATGAGTTTTCCCAGGGGACATCTTCTATATCTTTGGGCTGTTTGGAAGGCTGGAACTTGGGCTGAAAGCTTATAGATAGCAGAGTGAAACCATTCGCCGTCCTCCCATGTTTGAACACAATCCCACACCTGCTGCTGTCTCCTCTAAAGACATCTTCCAAGTGTCTAGGCTGTGGGAAAGGGGTAGGATTCTCTGATGGGCATATAGTGAGATCTCCAAAACTTTCATGGTGAAAGAAACAGACCTCCAAGCTCTCAACCGAAGCCCAGAAACAAGAACAACCCAGAGCCTTACTAAAAGGTCCATCTGGCCTTCCAGCTAAGTCTTTGATGGTAGGGTGAGGGGAGGGGTCTCCTCACCCACACACTCAAAGATGACCCTTTTCTGGTAGAAGGCATTTTTAAGATTTTTTAATTTAAAATTCATAATGCCATTTGTTCAAACTGTTAGACATGCAAAGAGAATATAGCCAAGATTAACAAGAAAATCTCAGCAGACCCACTGCCCATCCGATCTTAACTCTATGCAGAACATCCATGTTCCTCCTAGGACCCTCACATCCGCCCTTACCATCTGTGTGGGAACAATTCCTCATGCTTTATGAGCATAAGAATGTGATGAGGGATGCTATGCACTAATTTCTCTCATGTACTTTCAAAAGTTCTCAATTTTAGTACATCAGATCAGTGATCTATAAAAATAATTCAGCATGATCAAATGGATTTTGCCCCCCAGGAATGCAAGAGCTATTTTAAACCTAGGACAAGAACTCAGTGAATTTCACTTAACAAATAAAGCCAAAAAAAATCACGGTCACTGGGATATATGTAGAAACAGCATGAGAAAAAAAAATCACAACACCTAGTCATTGTTAAAGAAAGTAGCATCAGCAGATGAGGAAGAAAAAAATTTTACAGTAAACATTGTACTTTAGTGGTGAAATATTGGAAACATTTCTTCTGAGTTTGGGAAGATGTCCAAAGTCACTACTTTCCCTGAATGATATACTGAAGGTATAATAAAGTAGAAAGATGTGGAAGGCCTAAGGATTCTAGGGAAAGAAAATATGCATAGTGATTATGTATAAGATTCAAAAGCAGTTAAAATCTGGGAACAATTTTTTAAACAAATCACTGGATATGAGGTTAACATTTTTTTATATCAATTGCATTTCTTCACGCAGAAAAGAGGTAGAAGACGAAAAAGAACTGAGTACAGATGTGTTAGCACTGCAACAAATGAAGTTCAGGTGTGGTGTGTGTGCACTTTTCTGAGTATATGTTGTACTTTTTAGTGAAAATAAAAATTGTCACCAGCAGATTTCCACTACAGGGAAAGACTGTTCTTCAGACTCAGCAAAAACAAGCCAACAAAAATGAAAAGGTAACCTATGGAACAGGAGAAAATATTTTCTAATCATATCTAGTAAGGATGGTGTCCAAAACACATAAAGAGCCTATAAGTCAACTATACTTCAATTAAAGAACCTGTACAACTCAATAACAAAAAGAAAACCACCAAAACCAAGATGGGGCAGAAGAAATGAATAGACATTTCTCAAGAGCAGTCATACAAATGGCCGATACATGATAAGAGGCTCAACATCACTGATGAGGGAAACACAGATCAAGACCATGAGATATCACCTCACCCTTGTTAGAGGATTTTCAAAAAAGAAATGTGTTGGCAAGGATGTGGAGAAAAAGGAAACTTTGTGCACATTTGGTGGGAAGGTAAATTGGTACAGTAACCATGGAAAACAGTATGGAGGACCCCACCCCCACCCCAGGAAAAAAATAAAAACCCAGAAGGACCCCAGTGCTTGAAAACTGGCAGGGGTAGGAAGCGAGGGGAACAAAAGCAATGTAAACTTTATAAAAAACCCAGCAAAGGGGGTTTCTGTACTTTGAGATGTTAAGAAGTAGTCATATATTTTGAACATTTCTAAAACAACAGCAAGTCAAGCTAACAGAATAAAGATTTAAGTTTTCCTATCCTGCCTCTTGAGAAATCTGTATGCAGGTCAGGAAGCAACAGTTAGAACTGGACATGGAACAACAGACTGGTTCCAAATAGGAAAAGGAATACATCAAGGCTGTATACTGTCACCCTGCTTATTTAACTTATATGTAGAGTACATCATGAGAAATGCCAGGCTGGAGGAAGCACAAGCTGGAATCAAGATTGCCAGGAGAAATATCAGTAACCTCAGATTTGCAGATGACACCACCCTTATGACAGAAAGTGAAGAACTAAAGAGACTCTTGATGAAAGTGAAAGAGGAGAGTGAAAAAGTTGGCTTAAAGCTCAACATTCAGAAAATGAAGACCATGGCATCTGGTCCCATCATTTCATGGCAAATAGATGGTGAAACAGTGGAAACAGTAGCTGACTTTGTTTTTCTAGGCTACAGAATCACTGCAGATGGTGATTGCAGCCATGAAATTAAAAGACGCTTGCTCCTTGGAAGGAAAGTTATGACCAACCTAGATAGCATATTAAAAAGCAGAGACATTACTTTGCCAACAAAGGTCTGTCTAGCCAAGGCTATGGTTTTTCCAGTGGTCGTGTATGGATGTGAGAGTTGGACTATAAAGAAAGCTGAGTGCCAAAGAATTGATGCTTTTGAACTGCGGCATTGGAGAAGACTCTTGAGAATCCCTTGGACTGCAAGGAGACCCAACCAGTCCATCCTAGAGGAGAACAGTCCTGAGTGTTTAGGACTTGGAAGAACTGATGTTGAAGCTGAAAGTCCAATCCTTTGGCCACCTGATGTGAAGAGATGATTCATTGGAAAAGACCCTGATGCTGGGAAAGATTGAAGGCAGGAGGAGAAGAGGATGACAGAGGATGACATGGTTGGATGGCATCACCAACTCTATGGACATGGGTTTGGATGAACTCTGGGAGTTGGTGATGGACAAGGAGGCCTGGTGTGCTGCGGTTCATGGGGTCACAAAGAGCTGGACACGACTGAGCAACTGAACTGAACTGATAACATGTTTATCCTCATTAATGTCAGAATTTAGTGTAATTACGACTTGTGTGGGCACTTAACATGTACCCACTCATGAGAAGTTCGTCCATGCACCCAACCATTGCCAGCCAAGGGACTTGATGTGGGCTTTGTCTGCAGTGTCCAGTCTAGAAGCCAAGATACATGACCCCACCTTCATTCCTAGTCATAACTCAAGAGTCTTCCCCTGGCCTTGAACTAGAGTCCTCAGCAAGCAATCAAGATACCAATTGTTTCCTGGAACACACCCCAGCAGAACTCCAAGAGAAGCTCTGGAGCATGGCTAGCCTGGGCCCCAACCACGTAGGCGCTGTAGCTGGACTTGGTGGCCAACCAGGATATCACTGTGGCTCTAGCCAGCTATACTTGTGGAACACTGGGAGCTGGGTCTCTACAGCACCGCACTCTGTGGCTCAATAACCCTTGAGTCCAGTACCATCTTTTAAAAATTGGCAAAGAGGGCTTCCTGGTGGCTCAGTGGCAAAGAATCCGCCTGCCAACGCAGGAGACACGGGTTTGATCCCCGATTTAGGAAGATCCCCCATGCTGCAGAACAACTAAGTCTGCACACCATGGCGACTGGGCATGTGCTCTAGGACCTGGGAGCCACGGCTATGGAAGCCTAGAGCCTGGGCTCTGCAATGAGAGGCTCTCGCAGGGAGAAGCCTGCACACCGCAACTAGAGAGAGCCTGTGCACAACTACGAAAACCGAGATCAACCAGAAACTGGGAAAGAAATCAGCGACATTCCAGATAAAGACTACCCGCCCTGTCTCTTATACACATCTGACCCTCACATACTCTTACACTCCTTCCCA
>SJYC01033743.1:0-44859 GCA_006408675.1 Madoqua kirkii | reverse complement strand
CCCCCCCCCCACCCCAGCACCCTGAGGGCTTTGATCGGGCTGTTCTGTCTCCAGTGTCTAGCAATATCTGAGAAACGCTTTCTCCATGCTCCAGTGTGTCTCTCTCTTTCTCTTTGGAGGAGAACGACATGAGCAGAGACAGCTTTGAGGCAGGACTCATCCTCAGTCTTGCCTCCCTGCCCCTCCAGCTTTCCCAGGGTTGGGGACTTGAGGGCAATGAAGGACCAGTGACAAAGCAGGAAGCAGGATGTGTCTGCTGCTCTGGTCACCCTGGGCTTCCAGACTGTGGTCCATATTCCGCTGGCAGTTCATGAGATGGTTGCAGTGAGAACACTGGGAACACTGGAATAGTTCTGTTCTGTTATTAGAAGAGTTAAGTACTTGAAATAAATAGTAGTTCTTATAGTCTATGATATAATAATTGTATCAGGAATTGTAACGTCAAACACATTGAAAGAAAACACTAATTTAAAATAAATGGGATATCACTTGGTCTATTGTGTTACAGAGGATACACCCCTCTCCTACACCCACATCAGCACAAAGGAATCCTTCAGAGACTGAAAGCAGGTGGGAAGTGATTGAAGAGAGAAGCCACGCGTTTGTCGTTCAGTCTCTTTGTGACTATCTTTTATTTCCCCTTCAACTTCCATCAAGGAAGATGGTTTCGTGTCAATTTCAAGACCACATAGGAAGAAACAACCAGCCTCACGCAGCTCAGAAGGCTCCCTGGGTTCCCTGCCCATTTCGCTCCCTACATAAGAGGTGCACAGAGGAGGAGGAACAGAGAGAGGCAGGTCAGCCTCAACTCAAGGGGTCTGTAACCTCCTAAGTGTCCAGTCCCAAGGATGACATTTGCCTCCAGACCAGACTGCCCACCCCCACCCCACCTCACCTTCAGGTCAGTGGCCAGATGGCCCCGGAGCTTGCCCTCTAGAATCAGGTAGAAGATGGCCCTTTGGAGGGGACAGCTTCCCACGGACCACATTATGTTTCACACCATGTTAACAGAATCTGAACCCTCTGCATCAGCATCCACACAAGGCTCCACACAAACACCGTGGACCATCTGGGGACGCTGAGTGATGTTTGTGACCTGGAACAGGTTCCTCTGGCCTGCAATATGAAGACTGCAACTAGAAACTCCGAAAGCCTGTTCACCTTTGAACATCAAGTGGCACTGAAGAATAATTGCCACTTGTTTTTTGAGGGACAAATCAAGGTTCTTTTGTGGTCACATTTTGTCCTTGGAGAACACCTAACATGGGCTGAGGTCACAGATGCGGTGTGATTTATTTTTGGGAGAAGGTTCCAGCTGAGAAGGAAGCCAACTCAGGGGGCCTTTTGTGCTTGTTATGACATGGAAAAAAAAGGCACCTCTTGCTCAAAACTGCCATCAAATACAAGCATAGAATATGTGGTAGGGTGGGGAGTGACATCAGAGGCCAAACAAAATGAACTCTGGGGCAACATGGCACTGTGGGTCCAAGGGGTCCCCAGATAACAGGACGAAAGCCAAGCAGCGGGGCAGCGGGACTGCTGGCGATGAAAGGATCTTGACCCGTCTTAGCACCTTCAGAGGTCTCCAGCCCAGCAGCTTCCCCAGTAGACAGGACTGTCTTAGAATCTTCCTCTACAAGGCCTTGGTCACCTGACTTGTGTGTCTGATGCTCGAGTTATGAGTGGGTCATTTTCCAGATGAAGAGTTGCTGTTTGGTGGACGATTTAAAGATATTGTGAGCTATTTTGGGTTTGCGTCTAAGATTTCCTCTGAGGTTCCTGTAGTCAAGGTCACGGCAGAGGCAGACACTGGTCCATTTCTAACAGGGGCTGGTGGCAGAAGAGGTCTGTGAAGGAGACTGGCACATAAGGCAAGTGTGGTGGGCAGTGGCCCAGAGGTCATGTGATCAGGATGCAAGTCACACCAGCCACACTCAGACCCATCCCATAGCAGCCAGAGCCACGAGGAGCCATGCACAACCCAGGCTTTCCCAGGTGACGCTAGTGATAAAGAGCCCGCTGCCCATGCAGGAGACAGAAGAGACGAGAGCCATCCCGGGCCAGGAGGGTCCCCTGGAGGAGGGCACGCAGCCACTCCAGTACTCTCGCCTGGAGGGTCCCACGGACAGAGGAGCCTGGAGGGGGCCCACAGTCCTTGGGGCCAGCACAGGGTCAGATATGCCTGAGGCGACTTAGTCCTGCACAGCACACACGCTGCTCAGATCCTACCCACCCCACAGCCCCAGACTGCAAGAAGAGGTTTCTTTTGTTGCAGCGGTATGGAAATCTCACCCTTAAGATGCGGGAAACTCTTCCTGGGTGTTGTGCATATGAGATAACACCCTCATCTGACCCGCTCCCCAGCCCACATGGTCTATTACAGTACAGCCTGTGCGTCAAGGCTGCATAGGGTGGCATGGTGAGACACACAGGCCAGAATCAACACAGAGCAGCTTCCACTTCCCACAGGGCCCAACCAGTGGCCCCGCAGCACACCTGCAGCCCCAGGGTTAGCACCAAACAGCTGGCATGCCCTGGCAGAGGGGATTCTGAAACGCTCCTGGGGAGGCCACAAAGGTGGCATGCAGAGACCAACTCCAAGAGATGCTTCAGTCAGAGACACAGGGGACAGGACCCTGACCCAGAGAGGAGCACAGAGTATCAGGCCATGGATCCCGCTCCATCCATAGATCAGGAGTATTCAGGCCAAGATTGGCTTTTTTTTTTTTTGGTATAAAAACTCCTTTAAAAGAATGAATGTCTTTAGGTACACAGCAAAGTTGAGAGGAGGACACAGACATTTCCCACGTGCCTCTCCCTGCCCCCACGCACTGACTCCCGCATTATCCGCAGCTCACACCACTGTTGGGATGTTAACACTTGTAATGTTTGGTGAACTGACACATCACTGTCCAGAGCTGACCTTAGGTTTACTCTTCATGCTGTACATTCTGTGTGTTCCAACAGCTGTATGATGACGTATAACCTATCGTGGTCAGAGACGGTATTTCCAGGGTCACGCGTGGTGTTTTCACTGCCCTGAAAACCCTGAGCTCCTGTGGTCGCCCGCCTCGCCGATAAGGAGAATGCCACAGACAGGATTCTTCTGACACGCACCTTATTGTTACAGCTCTTTTAGGAAGTGGCGAGGGCCCCGATGCAGGCAAAGCGATTGCTTATATAGCCCAGAGGGGAGGCGTGTCAACCTCTGGTTGGCTCATAAGGTCAACCTCTGATTGGCTCATAAAGTCAACCTCTGATTGGCTCATAACGTCAACCTCTGATTGGCTCATAAAGTCAACCTCTGATTGGCTCATAACAGAACACTGTTAGAATCCCTAATTAGCATATCTGCCTACATATATGCGAAGAACCAGGAAGCAGGAAACCGGCGCCATCCTGCAATGGGGGCTGTGGCTCCCGACAAGCTCCCCCTACACCTCTGCTTTTGTTTCTCTTGAGCGGTATCAGTTTCGGCTTCCGCTGGTCTCTGCCTGCAGGTCTTTGACTCTGAACTTATTTGTAATACCTTCTGGGAAACCCACTCCAACGTTCTTGTTGGGAGAAGCCCATGGACAGAGTAGCCTGGCGGGCCACACTCCACAGGGTTGCAAACAGTCGAACAAGATCGAAGCAACTTAGCACACAGGCACTGGGCTCTTCTCTCGACCAAGTTCAGAGAGCCTGGGGTAAGGACTGTTCCAGGACATGAAGACCGTGTTCTAGGACGAGTGTTGGGAAGTCCCGCCCCACTCTGGTTGCAGGTGAATCACTGAGCACCCGCTCCCCGCAAAGGGTCTTCAGTGCCACCATCACCGAGGACTCTCCCCTCCACTGTAAGAGCTGGTGTGCACGCTGAGGCTCACACTCGTCTCTGCAGGCTCGGTCACTTTCAGCACTGTGAAGAAACAGGAGCAATAGTGTCACTCAGGGAACCACTTCCTTAGATCAATGTCACCGTGAGAACAGGGACTCATTGGCAGTTTCTGCATTTGATGCCTCCGATGAGATGCCTCGGGAAAGCCTATTTTCAATCCTGGGATGCCAGGAAGGGAACTCACATCAAGTCTGGGAGGGTGAGTCTATTTGGCTTTGCTCAGAGCACCTAACCCTCCAGAATTAGGTCACTTCATCACTCCTGGTGCTGCGGCCACTGAGAACTCTCAGGGGAAGCGCCTCTCCTGGTCCTCCCATCACCCACCGAGAAACACCAATACACACTGAGCAACACCTTTTCCTTCAGGGACTCCACACTGTGTTCCCAGCAAGAACGCCTCCCTACCCCCGCCCTCTCCAAGCCTCCATCCTGTTATCCTGTTGAGCAGGGCCTCCAGTCCTTCAGAGCTGGACTGGACCCCTAGAAGAGTCTAACTGATGGTGAGGCCACACCCACTTCTGCCCTGTGGTTACTGGACCCATGGGTTCTTCCTATTGGGAGGCAGTGCCTCAGAGAGTTCCACTTGATCTGAATTCTGAATCCTGAGGATGGCACTCACCCTCACGGAGCCCTGCCTGAGCTCATGTCTGATGACACAGACAGCAGGCCATTGCTTAACTGGGACAATTCTGGGGTGCTATAAGCAGATGGCCTGCCTTGGTTTAGCAACCTGGGAACCTGCAGTGTGATTTTCTCTTGTGGTGGTTTACCATGAGCTCCACGATGCCCCCCCTTCCCCACAGGTCACACCTCCCACACCCTACAGTCTCCCTGACTGTATGGCCCAAGCATCAGGGCTCACACCCCACAGCCCAGACCCTCTGCAGAGCCCATCTCTGCTCTCAGCCTCACACAAAGCTGGTGGCCTCCCTCATGTCATCTGGTGGGACAATCGACCTAGACTTGGAGAGTGGCTTTTAGAACCCCGACAAGCCTGGCAGGCACAGTGGTTCTTTACTGCTCTAGATGCAAGATACGATTTGTCTTTTTCCTTTGCAGAGATGTCCCAGGATGTCTTGACCTCTTGGTTCTACGTGTCCTTACTGAAAAAGCAAGCTCCCCAAATCCTTGGAGAATTTCTCTCCCACCTTCTGAGGTGGTGTCCTACATGCCGGCCCCTCTAATTCATCATGCACGCTGAGCACAGTGTTGTGTAATGGGATTCTTCAAGACACTTGGCCATTTCAGTCATTTGAAATAAAATATAATAAGATGGGGAAGTTTATGAAGTCCTGGGAGAAAACTGGATGCATATTGTTGAAAGCTCTGAATAGCAAAGTGCTCTGATCCTATTACCCTGCTGAGATGTAAGTTAGTGCATCTGTCAGGCCAATGGGCATACAGAACACAGCTGACGCTCCTGCGTAGCCCCTGTTCTACCAAGGATGCTGTGTCTGCCACAGCAGCTAGGATCAGGACTTTACTTCAGGCTCACAGTGGTCTATCGCCATCCTGCGAATCTCTCCAATTTCTGTCGTAGGAAATGAACAACCTAGGGGTGTAATGAAGACAGCCACTCCTGCATCTTAAGCATCCTTAAGGATAGTCTGAATCTTGGCCATTACCCTGGGATACGGTATTGTTCAGGAGTTATTTTTGCTGGGAGAAAAGACAGCTTAAGCTGCTGCCACTTGGCCTTGCCTACAATGATAGCTTGTTTCACAGCAAAGAAAAACATGCATCATTCCACATCAAGGATGTCACATTCCCAGCCGTGGATCCAGGGTCTAGAGATAAGGCAACATGGTGTGTCTGCAGACACAGTGGACCTAGAGAAAGCTGGGCCTTGACCAAGTGCCCATTTAAAACTTGGTTCCAAATGTCCTTTAATCAGAAGTCACAATGAAGGTGGCTAGAGGGTTTTGGGTATCAAAGAGTTTTGACTCTAAAACAATCCTTGAAGTGGCTGAGTTCCTCTTTTCCTCACAGTATTGTTTGGAGTAAATGGCCATAGGTCTTCCTGGGTCAAATCCCAAGAAAATATATTTGTGTTGTGGATTCTTTGGGTATCCGACCACTTCTTTAGTCAATAGGTGCTAGGTCTAAAAGCCATCTTAGGTCTAGAAATTGTGAGATATTTTAACCTATGATTGATCTATAATTCTCACTTCTTTTTAATCATACCCATAGGCTAAATTAGATATGCATCCAAGTAGGATACAGCTTAGTATCTCAGAGGTTCTATTAAATCATCTCTACTGTCCTTTGAAGGTCATGGCCTCTTGGCTGGCAACAGTGGTCTTTCCAACCATCAGTGGGTAGGTGCGTGCCTCTGAGTTGGGGTGTGGAGCAATCCCTGCTGCTGATCCGTGACCTGAGCTCCGTGAGTGCGGCTGCCATCAGCCCTGTCCGTAGGGGAGCCGCCGCGGCACTCAGTGATGCTGTGCCCTTCTCAGAGCATCGCTGGTGGCCTTCCTGAAGCCATGTCATCCCGGCCTTTGCAAGGGCATCATCTTCTGGTCTCACATAATACACACTCCTAGCATGCTGACTTTCCCAGGCCCCTTCCATCCCTCTCTGCTGTCTGCCAGGGCAACTCAAACATTTCAGCTAGAAACCTGCGAAACTCTGGCTGAGCAAGGGGCCAGTGCAACGGGTTTTCTGTTGCCTCAGGTGTTTAGGGCTGTCAGAAGAAGGGGCAGAGATGAGGGTTCCTTCTGCTGTCCCTCTTCAAGAGTGCCTCCACCTCCTCTAAGGCAGCTGAGATACCACTGGGCTCTACAACCTATTCTTTCCATATAACCAATTAACATAGAGGATACCATTCCTTGTTGAGGGGATTGAACTCCCAAATAAGAGTAAGTCTTGTCTTCCTAGCATCAACAATACCACTGAGCTTGCTATGGAAGGAACCATTTTGAAACTCAAGACCATATACCTGAGATCAATGAGAGTCATTGATTAGAACGTCTCACCTTGCAACCGTAGAGAGCCTGAAGCCCCCAAGAGGGCCCTGGTTTATCTTCCCTGATATTCACCATGTGTCCGAAGGTTGTGACTCCTATATCACAAAGACGTACAGCTGAATAGTCAAGTTTTATGGCAATTCTTCCACTAGGCGGGCAGTGGATATAGTTCTGGGTGCTAATGAACACAAGTTTCCAATCTCATTGATAAGCAGCATTTGGGAAGACTATAGGAAGATGGGAGTTCCTCAAGAGAAAGGTGTCTCCCTTCTTGGGTAATTTCCCTCAATTTAGCCCCTACCCTCTCTGGCAGTTGTCTCAACTTGTACCCTTCTTGCATCTCTAAAAGTTAAATTTCCCCTAAAAACTTGCATTGCAAGATGTAGGAAAAGGGATTAAGTTGTTTTAACATCTCTATATTTTTCATATAAAAGAAAGGAAAAGAGTGACTTAAAAAATAAGACCAAGCTACCTGAGATTTCCCTCATAGAAGAGGTATTTTAAGAGTCAAGTGTTATCCTTGCAAATAGACTGTGTAGAGATTTTAAGTTCTTTGTATCCTTTAGAGGTTTAGTTATAGTAAGCTGCACTGTAATTGAGCACATGATCTAACACCATCATTTAAACTCCTTTAGCATCTCAAGCCATGAAATAGCTACCTACCTCATCTGGACACCCTCTTGTGTTTATGGCAACCATGGTTACAGAGAGGGGTAGTCTATGAATGTGGAGCTGAAATCAAGAAACCAAAGGGTTGGGAAAATTCCCAGAGTAAATTCAAGCCAACACATTCATACCCAGGTTTCATTTGTTTATTCAGATAGCCAGGTAGCTCACATTTAGGCTTTTTGTTGGATATTTCACATAGAACAGTCCTTTGATCTAGTTCTTCAGATAGCTATTTTAGAGCGGTGTGCCTCTTCTAATGTTATGTCATCAAGAACAGATAATTGCTTCTGAGTACACAACCTAGTTAAGTGAAAGTTATAAGAAGGTCATAACATCCAAGGAACAAAGAATTCCCATGGGGACAGAACTGGGGTGGGGGGTAAGTCATACATCTCAAACCATGGATTTTCATGACGTCAATTAGAATCCACTTATTCGAGTTGTGCAAATGGACATGATCTTCCCTCTGGGGATGGGCATGGCACATTTCTGGATTAGACTATGGCACATAGGTTATGATTAGACTAGACTGTGGCATATAGCAAAGTCCGAGAGATAGTGAAGGAAGGGGAAGCGTGGTGTGCTGTAGTCCACGGGGAGGCAAGGAGTCGGACATGAGCTGGAGGCTGAACAGCAACACAGGTCTAAAAGCCCAAGTTACTGTGCACATGACTCTTATTTTTCTTGAGTCAAGAGTGGAGGGATTTCTAGTTTCATAAACTAGAAAACTTAGCAAACTTAGCAAGTTTCGTAAACTTGCTAAGGCTGCCCTTATTCTCAAATGATCAGCCTGCTTTCTTTGGGTTAATAGAGATTTTTATTTAAATCTTCCATGAATGGCTTATCTTCCAGCCACCGTTCCCCCCACCCCCACCACCCCCAAACTGGAAAGCTGACAGGGATCAGAGAACTTAATGAACCTAGGAACTCATTGCTGGTTTCAAAGAAGAGTGTAAAATCCATTACAGCTCCCGGGGGGTGCTATGTATTCTGTTGACCATGGAGACGTAATACCCAAATTCTCATATGCTTTCTGCATCCATGAAAGTCTGAGGAGTCAGTGAATAGCTAGAAGATTCTTGCTGCCCAGCTGTGGCGATGAGGCTAACAAGCCACTTTCAGATTCAGCTCCTTCAGGGATGCCTCGTGTGAAGCTGCCCTTCCCACAATCACACCCTTCTCAGGGCATCAACAGCCGATGACCCAGAAGGTGGTGGTGCAAGGGTCTGGCTGTTCTGACCTAAGAATTTGGATCTAGATTCAAGTTCAGTATTTCCTCTGCCTGATCCCATGTCTTCCCTCTTCTTAACTCAGGTTCTGGGCCTAGTACATATCCTTTTTTCTTTAAAAACTTTACTGGACTTGCTTTAGTATAGTTCTGCTGTATATCCCCAAAGTGAATCAGCTGTAAGTATACATATATCCCTCCTTTAAGAAGAAAAAAATTTCTTTCCCATTTAGGGCTTCTCTAAAGGCTCAGTGGCTTAAAAAAATAAAAGAATCTACTTGCCAATGCAGGAGATGTGGGTTTGATCCCTGGGTCAGAAAGATCCTCCGGAGAAGGAAATGGCAACCCACTCCAGTGTTCTTGCCTGGAGAATCCCACGGGCAGAGGATATTGGAGGGCTACAGACTATGGGATCTCAAAAGAGTTGGACCTGATGGAGCAACTAAGACAACAACCCATTTAAGTCACCACATGGCACTGAGTAGAGTTCCCTGCGCTATATAGTAGGTTCTCGTTAGTTATTTTATACATAGGATAAGCATCCTTTCTATAGGACCATTTCTCAACATCTGCTTGTGGTGAAGACAACCCATGAAGAACAGAAGTATGAGATTTGGAGAAAAGTCATAAAAGGGAGGAGGACGAAGGACATTTGGTCGTTTGGCATTTTGCACTTCTTCTTTTTGTCCATCTTCAGACAGCTGCAGAGGAGGTCTTGTTAATGCCTGTTCCATCACTGGCAGGAAGCAACACTAAATGCTGGTCTTCTGTGAAACTACGTTTGGTCCCACTACCTGTTGAAAGCGATCAAAACCCATCTCTCTCATGGCCTTCGGCCAAAGACAGAAGTCAAATAATTCGGATCGTAACCAGCACAGTGATTCTAGTTAGAGGCTTGAGACTGATCTTGTAACGTTACTTACACTCTTTTCATTGCCTGGTAAGTTATAGGAATATCTGACTTTACACACGTACTGTACGTCTGAAGAGTCTGCATAGGATTCACAAGCCCAGTGTAGCAGCAAAATAGTGCTCATAAACAGGACTAGGTTCTGATTAGGAAAACATAAGAACGTGCCTCCAAATCCAGCTGGGTCTTATTATGAGAAGCCAGGTGGCTTTTTAGTCTAGTTATAAAGCTTTGTACCTGACTGAATGTACTATATGTAGCTCCAGCAAGAAGTGTTTGTACTAGCCCAAATTCCTCCTTGCTCAGAGAGCAGAAAAAAATGAAAAATAAAAATCAAGCAGTACATGACTGTTCATCTCAACTATGGCTGATGAATTTAAACTGGAATGCTGGGTCTCCAGAGAAGAGCTTGTCCAGGCAAGAGACATCACTGACCACTTTCCATTTGTATTATCCCTGCACTGCAGGAATCCAAGCTTGCACAGCCTGTGTGAACAGTGAGCTACCAGAAATTCTATGTAGCTATAGTCTCTAAGTTTGGAGGTTTCTGGGTATTCTTAAAGAGAAACAGTCCACTGGATGGGAGGTGGTTTCTTTTTTGAAAAACGTTTTAGTTGGAGGATAATTGCTTTACAGTTTCGTGTTGGCTTCTGGCCCACACCAGTGTGAATCAGCCACAGGACACAGCTATCCCCTCTCGAGCCTCCCTCCCACCCACCCCCTTCCTGTTCCTCTAGACTGTCACAGAGCACCGAGCTGAGCTCCCTGTGTTGTACAGTAGCTAACGGGAGGCAGTCTTAAGTCTGGAAGTCTAGTAGTGACCCCTTGCTCTCTCTGTTCCCGAGGGGCCCTGTGGGACAATGTCCTCTCCTAGGCTCCGAGTATACGTGACAAGTAATCTTCTGTGACTCTCATCTGTCCAGCAGTATCACCATGGTGTGGGTGGGGGAGAGGGCGGTGATTAAAACAATGCACAGCAGTCTGAGAAGGAACACTCACAGTGTCTCTGTTTTGGCTTAAGTGTCCGATGATGAACATAAGGAATCAGAAATAAGAGGATGAAGATAAGCATACAGAGACACGTTCAGGTGGCTGCTAGGTTGCCTCAGTAAGTAGTGGGCAAGATTAGCAGATGTCAAGGGAATAAAGAGATGCTGGGGAAGTCAGAAAGCCGGTATTATTTCACTGTCTGGAGAGAAGCAGTAATCCCCACAGTCAGCAGCTCAATTTGACACTTTGGGGCTGGAAGCTGTCTCCTCTCTGCAGGAGTCACCTTCCAGGAAGTTCTGGAAGTAGGAGAGAAGGTGGCCTCCCAGGCTACAGACCCTGGGATGCCAGAACCTGGCAGTGACCTGCCTTGGTTTCTGTCTGACCTTCTATACACCCTTGCCTGGGCACCAGGGAGATCGGAAGTCAGAAAATGCCAGTGGGCACAGATGAGAAACGGCCCCAAGGAAAGTCCATCCTATGTTGCCTGGGGAAAGGATGCCCAGCGTGGCAGGAGCCCCCTACTCACACCTTTCCGGTTTTTTAAAATTCATGACCACCTAGTATGGAAGTAAAGGAGCCACTTTTAAAAATCCTGGCTGCAGTGGGTCTTCATTGCAGTGCGCAGTCTTCTCTTGAGGCTCTAGAGCGTGTGGGCTTAGTATGTGCTGTGCCCAGGCTTAGCCCCAACTAAGCCCCGTGGTTATGCGGGAATCTCTGCCAGGGATCGAACCTGTAAGCACCTACATGGGAAGGCGGAGTCTTCACCACTGGACCACCAGAAAGTCCACACCTGCCTGTTTTTAGCTGGGGAGAGTCAAGCTCCTCCCCGACCCTAGTGCCCAGGGCTGCGGCAGAGTTCACGGAGAAGCTTTTTTCCACTCCTGCAGAGTGAGGAGGAGGCCCTCTCTCCCAGAGCCTGCGGGCACAATGCCCATGTCCACCCCTCTTCCCTCCTGGGGATGGCAGCTCTCCTTCCCACCCCGAGGAGACCCTGGGGTGACACCAGTGGGATCGACCAGAGCAGCACGGCAGGAGCTTCATCAGCTGAACTGACATTTGATCTACGGCTTCTAAGTGGGCTATGCTTTCTGAGCAAATGGGCTTTGACCACCTGCTAAAACAGAAGATCAGTAGGAATCAGTCTTAAAATATTCAGAAGCCTAAGAACAGCCCCAAATCGCACAGTCATATCAAGATCCAGAAACATTTCTGGGCTTTCAGACCACACCAGGTCAGTCTCATCTCCTAGTGTCTGGTGGAAAGACTAGGATTCCTATAGGAACCATTCAGGAACCCCCTGCCCTGAGAACTCAGCCTTTAACCTCACACCACCGGATAGAAACTGATCCAAGTTTTGCCTCTGTAATAGATGAAGGCCACATGGGCGGAATTGCCTATTTTTCCTTTCATGGAGAAGGATGCAGAATCTAGGGCTTAGGCACAAGGCAACAGCCCCATTCTGCCACAGTTTCAGCCCAAATCCTCACTACAGGCAGGTTGCCTTCAGAGAGGACTTCTCCAGGAGCCTGTCTGGTTATTTCAGATTATGATCTAAGTCCTCAATTATGAAAGGCAGGAGGCGCTGAGATTTGATTTGTGTTAGAGTGTCATGGGCTCAACGTTACTTGCAAAGACTCAAGTATTGAGTCATATCAGGGACATTTGAAACTTTCTTGTTCCTCATTCACTGCCATAGAATTTTTAAAACTCTTGAGTAAACTGGTATACAACATATATTCGCCTTGGGCTCCTTCAGGTTGTCTAATATCACTTCATAGCAATAATAATCCTCTCTTTAAAAAATCACAGCAAATCTGAACCCATCTGTGCCTCTCGACCGAGGTCAAGAGTTGTACTTTCACCAGCCTTGCTGGGGATGGGGGTCTCAGTCGAAACTGGCACATCTACTATTTGAAAAAGGTTCTTTCATGACCCAGTTTCCCCCCAAACCCCTAGTTTTAGGGCTTTCATCACCACCAGGGGCACAGAAACCCAAGACGGTACTTTTGGCCATGCTACTGTGACCACCGACCTTGGAGGTCCCTCTCACACTGGGACCTACCATGACTCAGTTCTCAGGACAAAAGCAGGCTTATCTTGGGAGATCGTTTCTCCCCTCTGACCATTGGGAGTTTGGTTTTGTTACAGACTTAAGATCTGAGCACTTTAATGCATTTACCAAAACTCAGCTTATCTGGTGGTTTGCTTTTAGAGCTCTAGCTAACACTATGCATGCTGAAGCGTTTGAGGGTGATCTGTACTGATGTCTGTAACTTACTTCACATGCATCTCCCTTTATTTTTTAAGATATATATTTAAAAGTTTTACAATGCTGTTGGTTTCTGCCATACAACAGAATGTTTTGTTTTCAGGAAAACAAAACCCCGAGCAGACACCCACTCCCACGACCAAACAAAGCAACTGAGCACCTTAAATCTCAACAGTTCTCATGTAGGGTGGACAACTCTGGAAGTCAGTTATCAGAACAGGGTAGGGACTTCAACAAAGATTTTTTAAAAGACTTTTGATGAGGACCATTTTTAAAGTCTTGGTTGCATTTGTTACAATGTTGCTTCTGTTTTATATTTTAGCCTTTTTGGCCCCAGGCATTGGAAAGAAAGTTAAGACCAACATAGACAGCATATTAAAAATCAGAGACATTACTTTGCCAACAAAGGTCCATCTAGTCAAGGCTATGGTTTTTCCTGTGGTCATGTATGGATGTGAGAGTTGGACTATGAAGAAAGCTGAGCGCAAAAGAATTGATGCTTTTGAACTGTGGTGTTGGAGAAGACTCTTGAGAGTCTCTTGGACTGTAAGGAGATCCAACCAGTCTGTCCTAAAGAAGATCGGTACTGGGTGTTCATTGGAAGGACTGATGTTGAAGCTGAAACTCCAATCCTTTGGCCACCTGATGGGAAGAGCTGACTCACTGGAAAAGACCCTGATCCTGAGAAAGACTGAGGGCAGGAAAAGGGGACGGCAGAGGATGAGATGGTTGGATGGCATCACTAGCTCGATGGACATGGGTTTGGGTGAACTCCAGGAGTTGGTGATGAACAGGGAGGCCTGGCATGCTGTGGTTCATGGGGTCGCAAAGAGTCAGACACAACTGAGTGACTGAACTGAAGTGGGATCTTAGTTCCTGGACCAGGGATTGAACCCACAACCCCGACCCTGGAAGGCAAAGTTCTAACCACTAGACCTCCAGGGAAGCCCCAGGACTTTATTCCTTTTAAAGGTCACTCCCCTCATCCGTGGCCCACCCCAAAGGTGCCCTCCAGTACTGGGTAGGCAGACACTGTGCTCATGAAGGAGCTACATTCCCAGAGCTGCCCTGTAATGGCTGGGGATCTATCGGCAGGTGCCCATTTGTGCTTTTACACATAAGCTGCAGAGGAAGGTGTAGTCATTCCCCCAGATCCAGCCAGAGGGATGCTCTCTGCTGGACGGCACGTCATCAGTGACCCAGACTAAGTGCCCAGGGGGACCTTCTGCCCCCGCATACGTTTTGACTGAGTGCCTCTTTCAGAAGCACAGCTGGTACCAGCCTTTCATGTGGTTGATCTGCCAGGCTTCCCTTCACGGTAACAAAGTCTTTGTGCTGCAGCTGGAAGACAGGCTTCTGGTTCAGGTCTAAAGACGCCGCTTAGAGAAAATGCTCCCAAGACGCCCCGTCTCAGAGGGAGAGCAGCCCAGGACTAGGAGTTCATTTTTTTTTTTTTTTTGGTTTACTTTAAGCAGACAGTTGCCTGCCTGGGACACAAGCTGAGCAAGGAGCAGCTGGCCTGCAGATCATCCAGTTTAGCCAATGCCTGGCCCTTCGCACCAGCACCGCGTTTGGTTGTCTGTGTTGTTGTTTAGCTATAAGTCATGTCCAACTCTTTTGTGACCCCACAGACTGTGGCCCACCAGGCTTCTCTGTCCATGGGATTTCCCAGGCAAGAATACTGGAGTGGGTTGCCATGCCCTCCCCTCCAGGGGATCTTCCTTACCCAGGGATTGAACCGCATCTCCTGCATCAGCAGGTGGGTTCTTTACCACTGAGCCACCTGGGAAGCACAGATGTCTGCACTGATGGTGTGCTAATCCTCAATTCAGGAACAGAGGAGATTCCCCCTCCCTCCCGAGAGGGTCTCCGTGTGGATGGTGGAACCAGGACCCTTATCAGCAACATGAGTCACTAACTCCAGTCAACCTCACTAGACAAGGACCAAGACCGAGAGCAGATCTGCTCACAGGTAATTGAAGTCACCCCACCTGCACGGCACCAGGTGGAGGTGAGGCTCAGCAAGGACCAGCATCAAGGTCAAGGTCCTTCATTACACTTCAAACCCAGTTGCCAAACTCCAACCACTCAGGAATCAGACTTAACAAAGAAAGTCCTGGCTGGAGCTTTCTCCACAGTCCCCTCCTTCTTGTAGGACTCATCCTGTAGGCCGGACACTGCCAACGTTTCTGCAGAATAGTTCACTTTGGATCCTCCACTTACTTCCAGCCCGTGGGCAATGCTTGGTGATATTTGGGCCAACTTTTGGTGTTTCAAGTTACTTGAGCATTAAGTTACTTGAACGCTCTGCAGGAGCATTCCTCCTTTGACAAACGGAATCCTTATTAGCTCCCAAGCTAGACTCAAGCGGAAAACTATGAAGCAGAAGAAACACAGCTCTAAGGAGTCTGTGAATGTCACTTTAAAAAGACAGAGGCCATGGGGAAGGGGAGGGAAAATTGCTAACAGCTGAATGTGAACCCTAGCAAACCTCCAAATCGTAGGGAATCTGAGCCAGGTCTAAGGGCCTGCTTCAAGTGCAAGGTGGGTCAGGTCAGTCTACTCAGCTCCCACTTGGATCCAGAGTGAGGCCATCAGAACCTTTGCGGGCCTGTGGTCCGTTTGTGTTTCGTTCCACTGGGACCTGAAGTCATGATGGATTCTGGTCTTGAGTAGTAAAAGTCACTCAGTCGTGTCCAACTTTTTGTGACCCCATGGACTGTACAGTCCATGGAATTCTCCAGGCCAGAATACTGGAGTGGATAGTCTTTCCCTTTCTCCAGGGGATCTTCCCACCTCTGGTCTTGGAAGCAACCACTATTCCTTAATCCTACAAGCAGAGGCTGGAGCCAAGCTTTCTCTCAACAAAGCCTGGCCTTTCTCTCTCGGGACTCTGGGGTCCTCTGAGCGTTCTTACTGGCCTGACATTTATACCTAATACCTATCAAGTGAGGTTTTGCAAAGATTTTGCTTTTTTGCTCTTAACTCCTGTATCCCGATGAGTCTGTCAGTAGGGAATGGAGAAATGAGGCTCATGGGAGAACACCGGCGATGACTGCCAGAGGAGTTGTTCTCCATTGGAGCCTGTGCACTCAGACTTCCGAATCAGGTGTTACAGGCAGCACTGCCCCTGGGGAGTAAGGAGCCTGTCCTCTGGGCACCTGGAGTCTCCCAGTCTCCACCACGGAGGCCACCTCGGCTCCCTAGTGCCCTGCACACCCGCATCTAACTGGCCCCAGCACAAACACCATGGGACAGTGTCAGGCCCCCAGTGATGGGACCCTGCCCACTGCACAGTCTAACCTGCTGAGCTTCTGAACCCTTACACCTCAGGTACGTCAACTGTAGCCATTCAAGGCCCAGTTTTAGAACAGTCTTTAATAACCCACCAACACCAACCCTTACTGTTTGGGAACAGCTAAATGACTGGCAAAACCCTCAAGGGGACTTCTCTCACCATAATAGAGGGCAGAGCAGCTTGCAGAAGCTAGAGTGAGAAGCCAGGCTTGTGATCAACACAAAATGAGTTTAATGGCTTCTTCTAACGAAGCACATAAACTGTGGAATGTGGTATTTTCTTCACCAAAAAGGAAGTTTAAAATGCAGCAGTATTTACAGCAGAATATCAGCAGCTGGGCAACACCCTGCATTGTGAGTCTCCTCCCCAGGATGACAGAGACTATTGCTAGTCCCCCGCATCTCCACAAGGGAGCCCTGACCTCACTTGCATCTGAAATGCAGCTGATGGCCTGCTCTCACTTGCATCTGAAATGCAGCTGATGGCTATTTGAGGCAGCGTTCGGGGCTGCCTCAAGCAATCTAGTTAGCACTTCACGGCCAGCTGACTTTCCACTCCTGCACTCAGTGGTTTAGTCCTTGTCCCCAGCTTTGGGCCTCTGTCACACTGTGAGGGTGCCTGTGAATGCCTCAGAAGCTCTTACCTACCCACCTTGTCTTATTAGGTAGGATGCCAGCATCAAAGTAGCCTAGAAAGCCTATTTACTAGGGTGGAAAGAAGTCAGGCTAGAACCGAGTTCACTTAAGGTATTTCCTAACATAGGAGAGGATATGCCCTGTGGCATATTAGACCCAAGCGTGGAAGCATGTCATGAGATACTGGAAACTGGGGTCAGGGCCTCTTCCTCTTGGAACATAAAGGCTGACCAGAGAAGTGAGGCAACTGACAAGGACTGTTAACCCCTACCCAGGTTAAGCAAAAAAAAGACTGGGCTCAGTTTAGTTCATGAACTGCCCCAGTCCTAGAGGGAACGGTTAAACTGGCACAAACTCAAGTTCCACAGCTTGTAACTTGCTGACAGCTTATTACCCAGGTAACACTTTGGCAACAGGAGGCAAGATGCCCCTTGCTTCTTAAGTTAGGGCGTGTGGTCCGAGGGGGTTACTAGTGGTCAGCTATGCCGAGAATGACCTGCTACTATTTCTCAGCCCTCCCATTCCAGGAGCATTCGAGTCTGACCTAATTATTAAAGGGGCCTAAGGACCAGACCCTCTGCTTTAGGCACCCACTTCCTAGAACTGGAGCCAGCATCCTGAACTTCGGGAGAATGGCAGCCAGATCCCTGCCTATCCCAGGTCCTCGCTCCTCCTTACCTATGCTGTGTGCTTCCCGCCTCCCCGGCTGGCCCAGATGCTGGGGGGAGGGGGCTGGGAATCTGTGGCTCTCAGTTCAGGACTGAGGAGCTGCTTGAGCCCTCCCCCAGCTCCAAGAGGACCTGATGAAGCGGCCCCTAGAGGACAGTGCCCAGTGCTCAGGGGCATGCATTGGCAGTCGCTGGCCCCGTTTACGGGGGAAAAGCAGCCTGCGTGTAGGGAGGCCTGCAGCTCAGCTCAGGGTTTCTCTCACTTCATGTTTGTTTCTTCGACGTGATGGTTGTAGTATGGTTAGGCTGGCCTGATTCTTGTGGAAGGCAGACAGTGATAGCCCCAGCCCCTCAAGTTTCTCGACTTCCAATTCCCAGGCTTTGCAGAGGCCCTGGCCTGGCTCTCACCCTAACGTTAGTTTCCGTGGAGATGCTGGGAGGGGGAAGCTTTTGAAACCTTGCTCTTCTGTTTCCTCTGAGGCTGAGTCCTTAGGGGCCCAGCCAGCTCCTTCCTGTCCTGTTCTTATAGATAAACTATCTGAGCTTCGCCTATAACACCCTGGACCAAGGACGTGCTGTCCCCACCCTCTTTTAAAGAGAAAGGCAAGGCCTGTAAAGAGAAGAGGCTCTTTGTGCAAAGAGGCGGCTGCAGACAGCAGCAGTGGAGTTGCCGAGATGGGCTTTTGTTGGTTGCAGCCTCTTTACACTTTAGCAGGAGAAAGAAAGAGGCAGGAGCATGTTCAGGAGAGAGAGCTGAACCCAGAGAAAGAGGTGAATTTGCAAGCTTGAAAACTGTAAGGCGAGTGCAGAGAAAAAGAGAGCGAGTTGGGCAGTCAGGCAAGAAGAGGAAATTTACTAGAGGGAAAAGAGAGGGTGACTGACTCGTAAGAAGAACCAGCATCTTCCCTTTCTGACAGCGTCCTTCTTATACCCCACTGATGAAAAATTCCCTGAAGGGATGGTCACGTAGCTGGAGGCCTGGAAATCTGGTGGTCTCAAAGCTTTGAGAAGATAAAGGCCAGTGAGATAACAGGATACCATTTGGTCAGTCTCACAGATCACTGTGATTTTATTCTTCGTTTTTCGAGGTTGAAAAATAAGCCATCTTATCAATGAGACCCTCCAGGAACCCCACCTGTCAGGCAGCAGCAGGGCCCCCCGTACAGCTCAGGGTGGTCAGGTGCCCTCACCTAAGAGGGGCAGAGGGGGTGCAACCGTCCTCATGCGCCGCGTTCTCCCCGCTCCCCACTCAGCCCGGCTCCAGCCACCTGTGCCCACAGCCCCTCACCTGCCCACCCACCAGCCTCCTGTCGGGTTCGGGGGCTGCGGAGGGGCAGCTGGGCCTCCAAGGGCCCAGTCAATGAGCACAGCTAAGGAGGACGGAGGTTAGAAGCTTATTCTGAAGAATAAAGCCTCTCATGGGCCTCCTCCTGGCCTAGGGGGACAGCCGTAGGGGAGAGATCCTTCTTGCAGATGAGCGAGGGGCCCAGGCGAGGTGAACAGCTTGTTCCTGCTGCCTGGGACCGTCTCCATGTTAGCTCTGAAAGTCCTGTATCCTGGGAGACCCCGCAGTCCTGGGCAGACCAGAAGATGTGACTTCTCCTGGGTTCTGGAGCAAAACTCCACCAGGCAGCGGTGCCTGCACTGGCCCCCCAAACTGGCAGGGGTTGGACCGAGAGCTGTAGCAAGCATTCTGCGTTAATGAAACGTTTTTGTGTTTTTTCCTTCACTACCTAGATTTATGAACAACCTCAGACCTCTCTCAGCTCTGCCAGTTTAAACCCAGGAAACCTTCCCTAATGCTCGTAATTCAAATTGATTTAATTTTTGATAGAAAAGGTTAAAAGTTTTATGAGCTTTGTTAGATGCATATTTCTGTATATTAGTTATGAACAAACACCAGTTTTGGATGGAGAGATTTTTTTCAAAAAAGAAGTTTGATTATCCCCCATTTGAGGTGTTAAATGTCAGGTTTTTAGCCTTAGGGTTCAGTCCACATGAAAGGTGCTTGTTCTGATCCTACAAACAGAATGTAAGAGGATCAGTCAGTCAGTTCAGTTGCTCAGTCGTGTCTGACTCTTTGCGACCCCATGGACTGCAGCATACCAGGCCTTCCTGTTCATCACCAACTCCTGGAGTTTACTCAAACTCATGTCCATCAAGTCAGTGATGCCATTCAACCATCTCATTCTCTGTCGTCCCCTTCTCCTCCCACCTTCAATCTTTCCCAGCATCAGGGTCTTCCCCAGTGTAAACAGCTAGAGTTAGAATTTGGAATTTTGACTCTGCAGTGGTTATTGGTTTCATTGTATTTATCCTCAGGACTGGGAAATCCAGTGAGTTTAATGAATTAAATGGGTTTTGTTTCATTGCCAGCTTTGAAATATTAAAACATCTTGAAATGACTTCATTTGTAAAGTTTTCCTTTAATGGATATGTATTGATTTTAGCAAACACATCTTAAATTTTATGTATGTGTACACAGGAAGACTTATTGTTTACATGTAGTTAATTAAACTATTCTGGAATAAACACTATAAGGTATTTGAATACCTTTAGTCTATATCCTAGGGGCCTTCAGTTAACTTTGAAGTAACTTAAATGAGATTCTACACCTGGAGGAGGCTACCAAATACCTCTCCACTTCTAAGGGATATTAGAAGTACTTTCTCTTTGGTACAGTAAGCACTGGCCAAGCCATGTGGCTGCCTTGAAAGCTGCGTGAAGGCCAGCACCTTGGGTGCACAGGGTCTAGGGACCCAGCAGCCTGTCAGCCCAGCACCTTCTCTTATACCCCAGATTAAGACCAACTTGGGGCGTTGCAAAAATCCTTGAAGAGATGAAAGCTTTGACCTGTTCTTGTAAATACCAGTGCATTTGCCTCAGAGGAACATTTTCACCCTGTTTTTAGAATGCTTGGGGACAAAGTATAGGGAACTCCCTGAACTTCTAGAACTACCTGACCCCATGGGGCTTGACTGCTAGTGAATGCTTATGTGTTTTTCAGAATGGGCTCTAAACCTTACCTTGGTTGTGATACACTCTCTGGTTGTAGGATTATGGATGGGTTAATGCTTTCCACCTGCCTCTGTTGCCTGATTATTGGTTAAAAACACAAAAGCAACAAATCACTGATAGCTGTGGAGTGGTCCAATTGCTCTCAGTCATTTTGCAATAGCATTTCTAAAGTCCTACCCCCACCTACGCCCCTAAACACACACTTGGGTGACTTGGCTTTACCCAATTGGCAAAGGAGACACTTCTGCAAATGGTTCTCTTTTTAAGAATTTTTTGGTGATGTGAACCATGTTTTAAAAGTCTTTATTGAATTTGTTACAATACTGCTTCTGTTTTATATTTTGGTTTCTTGGCCCCAAGGCACGTCAGATTTTAGCTTCCTGATCAGGAACCAAACCCGCATCTCCTGCCTTGGAAGACAAAATCTTAACCCCTGAACTGCCAGAGAAGTCCCTGCAAATGGTTCTTTATACCCCTGTCCGCAGGGTAACTTAACACCTGTGTCCACAGCATGAACAAACAGTTTAGGGCATCCGTGTTCTTTAAACACATATTCTGTGCATTTGTTGAGCATCTCTTACATCCTGGGAAACACCATCACTGCTGTGAATAGCAGTGAACCTAATCTACACAAACCCAGTATTCGTGGAGTTTTAGTGGGAGCAGGTCGATAATAAGCAATGATACTTCTTGCATGTCAGGTGGAGACTATGGCAGAAATCATCATGTCGGGTGGATTGGTGGGGGTACCATTTACAATCAGGTGAAAAGGCAGAATTAAGCAAAGGAGCCCCTGTCCCTGTCTAGGAGAGACTCATTTAACTGGGGGAGCTACTTGTGCGAAGGCCCTCAGGTGGGACTGTGCCTGGTTTGTTCCAGAAGCAACTGTGCTGCCAGAGCTTCTTGATAGTGGGGAGGGGCTTAGGGAGCGAGGAGAGGGAGGTAATTGCCAGGGCACCTGGGCCCTTGAAAGATTCTGTCATAACCTTGGCTTGTCCTTTATGGGACTTGGAAAAGCCCTAAGTACTTTAATCTGATTTACATTCTCTATGTATGTACTTTACTGCAATCGTGGTTTTCAGCATATGCATAGACCCTAGGGCAGCAGAATCAGCTGATCTGGGGGTTTGTTGTTGTTCAGTCGCTCAGTTGTGTCTGACTCTTTGTGACCCCATGGATCGCAGCACACCAGGCTTCCCTGCCCTTCACTCTCTCCCCAGTGGGCTTAGGGAGCGAAGCGAGGGAGGTAATTGCCAGGGCACCTGGGCCCTTGAAAGATTCTGTCATAACCTTGGCTTGTCCTTTATGGGACTTGGAAAAGCCCTAAGTACTTTAATCTGATTTACATTCTCTATGTATGTACTTTACTGCAATCGTGGTTTTCAGCATATGCATAGACCCTAGGGCAGCAGAATCAGCTGATCTGGGGGTTTGTTGTTGTTCAGTCGCTCAGTTGTGTCTGACTCTTTGTGACCCCTTGGATCGCAGCACACCAGGCTTCCCTGCCCTTCACTCTCTCCCACAGTTTGCTCAAACTTATGTCCATTGTCGGTGATGCCATCCAGCCATCTCAACCTCTGTCGTCCCTGCCTTCAATCTTTCCCAGCATCAGGGTCTTTTCCAATGAGTCAGCTCTTCGCATCAGATGGCCAAAGGTTGGAGCTTCAGCATCAGTCCTTCCAATGAGTATTCTGGGTTGATTTCTGTTAGGGGGTTTGTTAGGAGGGCACATTCCCAGCCCCCATCCCAGACCTCATGAATCAGGAGCAGCAGCAAACTGGGTTTCACCAAGTCCTCCAGGGAAGAGACGAACCACAGACTTCCAAGTTATGTTTGAATACATTTGATAAACAGTGAAAAAATTTTTAGTATAACAAAGTCCCATGTAATATTGCATGCTCATATGAAAAAAAGTGCTTATCTAAAATTCAAATTAAACTAGGCGTCCTATACTTTTACTTGCTCAGCCTGTCAGCCCTACCTCTGGACGATTCGATGCACACTGAAGTTTGAGAACCACTGTTCTAGAAGCTAGTGATGACCCACCGAGGTGTCCTTTGTCTGGCCAAAGTAACACCCCAGACCTCTGTGAGTGCTGATGGCTTTGAACGTGGAGGAAGAAGCCACAAGCCAAGGAATGTGGATGTCCTTTCAGAACTGCAAGAGGCAAAGACACAAATTTATGGATTTGCCCACAAAGCCTGGAGATTACAGTGCTGTGGCTGAGACCCAAGGAAGTGGGCAGCCTCTAGAAACTGGACAAGTTAAGGGAAACAGATTCTCGTCTGGAGCCTCCAGAAGGAAGGCACATTAGGACTTCTGACTCCAGAACTATCAGAGCATCAGATATGTATTGTGTTCAGCCATGACGCTTGGAGTAATGTGTTGTAATAGGAAACAGAGCCTGGAGAAAACCCTCTCAGAGTGGCTTTTCCCATCTGAGGGGAAGATGAAGCAAGGACACAGGTTCAGGGCTGCCTTCTGCTCTGCTCCCTCGGACCTTGTCTCAGGGAAGAGCCTCCCTGCTCTCTTCTGATCCCAGAGGCTACCCCCTCCCCCAACAACAGGCTAGTTAAGCTGCAGCCCTTGCCTGACCCAGATGCTCCCCTGGGCTCTCTGGCTCTGTGGTATCTCAGTTCCCTCTGGAGGGCCGCTCTGTTGTCTTCCAGGTTGATTTCAGGTTTCTAAGTGGAGACCTTGCGGTGGCTGTTTGACCATCCCCTGTGTTTGTGGCACACATTATTTCTGCCTCAGGTACTATGGAGCTGAACTGCTTCACTGCAGAAGAATCCATCTTTAGAAGAGCAGCCAGAATACTAATTATCACTAATTTCCCAGGAGGATTGTCTGCAAAATTATCTAAGAGGAACTGATCTCCTTCAACACACCATTTCCTCAAGTTTCCTTAGCTACATAGCACAGAGGCACGTTTTGAAGGATGTTGTTTCTCACTACTGTGGGATGACAGTGACAAAGGAGTCTTGATTTGGAGTCTGTGCAGAATTCGTTGCATGGAAATGTGGTGTAATGGGGAGGAAGGAAGACTAGAGAACCATGAGGTCTCAGCTGAACTCTGCATTCCTCAGATGTGCCTGTGGGGGTTGAACTCATCCAAGCCACACTTTTCTCACTGGTGAACAAGGAGTTCTCAGAATGCCCTCTTTCCCTCACTCCCTCCAACTCAGGAATGGGCGTGCCCAACTCAGAGCTCCCTTCAGGAGAGAGCCTGTCCTGGGGAGTGTATGCACAGGTGGCCCCCAGCTTCTGCATCTTTGGGACCGGCTCTCCCAGCTCACCCAGTGATGGAGAGCAAAGTGGGAACACGGGGGCCGGGGTGTTTTTGTCCAGTGCAGACTCCTTTTACTACTGGTCCTTGTTCTGCAGTACTCTGTTGGCCTGAAGGTGAATTTTCAAGACTATGCTGTGGTCACCTTTTTTTTTTTTTCTCCTAAATACTCAATAATGTTTATTAAAACAATAAGAACTTTTAAAAATACTGAAGTACACTGATTTACAATGTCGTGTAGCTGTGGTCACTTTGTAACCGATCTCTTCGCTTCTCTTGCATCCCTGGGTTGTGTTTTTGTTTGTTTTGTTTTGATGTGGACCATTTTTAAAGTCTTTGTTGAATTTGTTAAAACAGTGTTTCTGTTTCACGTGTTTTGGTTTTCTGGCTGGGACTAGGGATTGAACCTGCATCCCTGCATTAGAAGGTGAGTTCTTAACCACTGCACCACCATGAAGGTCCCTTGTATTCCTTCTGAGTGTCTGTTTCCTGAAGGGCCTGGACAGTTGAACCTACAGATGGAAAAGTGCATATTTCATCAGTGTACAAATCAATAAGCATTTGCATGTTGAATACCTCCATGTATTCAGGTGTGTATTCAGCACACAGGTCAACAGAGAAACTACCAGAGGGTAGACAAGTCCTCTTGTATCTTCTGAAAGTCTCTATCCCCACCTAACAGCAACCGCCACCCAACTTTTGACAGCATAATCTTAATAATGAAACCTAAGAAAGACATTATAAGAAAAAAAAACAAACTAATGGCTACTGTTTCTCATGAATATAAATGTAAAATCCTTAACAAACACTAGCAAACTAATCCAGCAATATAGCTACTTGTAGCCAATAATATATCTGGAAGCTTGACATCTCTTGAAACTCTTCTTTCGTTATAAATAAAATTTGAAAATGTCATCATGGACTTCAAGCATTTTCTCACCCAAGATTATTTCTTCTCTTCCTGACTTTTCCACTTTGCTGGAAATTTGGTTACTAGGTATCAAAATGGATTTGAGGAAAGCTTCTTGTTAACTTGGCTAGGTTGGACAAGTCATCAGTTACTCAATAACAACATTAACCTAGATGCTTCTGTAAATGAATTTTCCAGATATGGTAAAAGTTCATACTTAGTTAACTTTAAATATGGGGAATTCTTTGAGTGGGCCTCAGTTAATCAGTTGGAACATCTTTTGTGAGAGAGGCTCCTGCCTTTGGACCACAACTCTGTTGGATTCTTGTATGTTCGGCTCTTCCCTTCCTGATGGCCTGTCCTACACCCTTCAGACTTGCATGACCACCTCCTGGAGTTGTGTAATCCAATAAATCATTCTGAGTCACCCCTCTATCCCCTTTCCCTCCTATACACACACACACACACCCATAGGGTCTATTTCACACACAGGGTCTATTTCTCTAATTGAGCCTTGACTGATACAATTACTCTCTTGCTGTTGCCAAATTATTCTACTTTCAATTTTCTCAAAGCCTTTGAGCAGATGCTTTTTTGTTAGAAAAAGTTATCCTCTGGGTTGCTGATTTAACAACGTGGAGTTGTGGAAAGCGCTGTTGTCAAGAGATAGAAGTTCCCATGGTCACTTCAGTTCTCCAGACCTGTCTTTCCTCGTGGGCAGCATCAGTGTTGGCTGAACCATCCCTGGGACAGAGCCCTTGAGAAGACAGAAGTGGGGAATGAGATGCAGTTTTGCCACGTCACTTGCTTGGTTCAAAGTTACTGTTTTCTTTCATGACCTCTTTCATCCATCATGTCAGTCTGTCCCAAGCCAACAACAACAAAAATGTATTCTTAAATGATGAGTGTAACATGGACTGGTTTGAGGATGGTAACTGTGCATCAGTGGATGGTGATAAATGACACATTTAATGCAACTGATGGTAAAGTTATAGATCTTCTTATTTCATTCTTTGGATTCACTTCACCTGCTCGGAGTCTGCAGAACATGACTAATGACCCTTTGACAGTTTAAATGTCTAACATTTATTTGCTGAATGAGATTACATAAAGAATCTTAGGGACAATTTAAGGGACAAAGCACTGAAATTTTCAACTATAGTTGGTGACCCAGGAAAATGACAAGGTCGCCACTCTCCTCTCTGGTCCTGCTTGCCTACCTAGAACTCCAGGATCTTTTTCCCATCTGGGGTTTGGCTCCAGCTGTTCTTTCTGATGGTTCATCCTTTCCTTCCAACCCCCCGACTGTGACTTTAAGCAAGTTAACATCTCCTGGCCCCAGACTCCTCCTCTGTGATTCAGGGCTAAGACAGATGATCCTTAAGGTGCCTTCATTCCAGCTGGGAAACTGTCTGAGCATGAAATTTAAGTATGAATTCTTTCAGCATCACCTTTCTTTGCAAGATGTAAAACAGGGATGAGAGAATGGCTTTGACTCACTATTTGCAAATGAGGGCTTGGGAAGATTGATATGTTTGCCCAGAAGAAAAATAAACTTGGATGTAAGATCTGTAAAGTGTACCCTTTATGAAACTGTGAATTTTTCAAGAGGAAGAAGCTACGTACTCTTGGGGTTATTGCTTGACTTGAGGCAGAGAAGGTATTTGTAGTTCCTGCCAGGACTCGGAAAAGCAGTGAGACAGGGGCCAGCGTCCTGCCTGCACCATCCAAGACACGCATCTTGGCCTCCCCAGGCTCCCTGTGGCCGTGGCCTTCCTGTTCCCTCTCCTTGCCATCTGGGTCAACCTGCTCGCCCTGCGTTTGACTCTCCATCCTGCAGTAATTCCCTTCGTCCTGCTGGCTCAAATTCTTCTTGTTCAGGCCAAGGGAAGGCTGTCTTTTGCCAAGAACCCCAGAAGTCATGGCATAGGGAGTAAGTAAAATGCCAGCTGAGGCTGCAGAGATGTATAAATGGATTTAGACTCAACCAATATTTATCACATGCTCACTGGGTGCCAGCCCTCTGCCAGAACTTTTACTTTATTTTAAAATACTTATTTACTTATTTATTTGGCTGTACTGGGTCTTACTTGCCTCATGTGGGATCTTTGATTTTAGTTGCTGCTGCCGCTGCTAAGTCGCTTCAGTCATGTCTGACTCTGTGCAACCCCATAGAGGGCAGCCCACCAAGCTCCCCTGTCCCTGGGACTCTCCAGGCAAGAACACTGGATTGGGTTGCCATTTACTTCTCCAATGCATGAACGTGAAAAGTGAAAGTGAAGTCACTCAGTTGCGTCCAACTTCCAACTCATAGCGACCCCATGGACTGCAGCCTACCAAGCTCCTCTGCCCATGGGATTTTCCAGGCAAGAGTACTGGAGTGGGGTGCCATTGCCTTCTCCAGATCTTAGTTGCAGCATGTGAACTCTTGCTTGTGGCATGTGGGGTCTAGTTCCCCGATCACGGATCGAACGTGGGCCACCTGCATTGATAGTAAGGAATCTTAGCCACTGGACCACCAGGGAAGTCCCTGCCAGAGCTTTTAAACCCATTGTGTCACAACAACCCTGTGGTTAAGTGCTGTGGGCTGAATGGGGATCAACCCCCCGCCCCAATTACAACCACATACTGATCCCCTGAAACTGAACATCTTATTTGGAAAATGGTCTTTGCAGATATAATTAAGTTTAGCATCTTGGGTTATGAGATCACCTGGATTATCCAGTTCAGTTCAGTCGCTCAGTTGTGTCTGACTCTTTGCGATTATCCAAGTGGGCCCTAAACCCAGTGTGAAGTGTCCTTCTGAGAGCAAAGCAGAGGGAGAGCTGACACACAGAATAGAGGAGGAGGCCAGGTGACTAATCAGAGACCCCAGGGCTGCAGCCACCAGCTCAGGCATACCTGGAGCCACCAGAAGCTGGAAGAGGCAAGGAATGGATTCTCCCCTAGAACCTTTGGAGGAAGCATAGCTCTGCAGACACCTTGATTTTTGGAACTGGTCTCTGGAACTATGATCAAATAAATGTCTGCTGTTTTGAGCCACAAAACCATGATAATTTAATACAACAGTGCTAGGAAACTAAAGCTCCAATACTTGGGCCACCTGATGTGAAGAGCCGACTCATTGAAAAAGACCCTGATGCTGGGAAAGATTGAGGGCAAGAGGAGAAGGGGACAAAGGAGGATGAGATAGTTAGATGGCATCACTGACTCAATAGACACAAATCTGAGCAAGCTCCAGGAGATAGTGAAGGACAGAGGGGTTAGTACTGCAATCCATGGGGTCACAAAGAGTTGGACATGACTTAACAACTGAACAACCACCAACAGAAAGGAAACTAATACACACAGGTATCCTCCATAGAGGGAATAACCAGGAAGCTTTGACGTCATTGGGGTTGGTGGTCTCCTAATACTTATTTGAAAGGGGATTTCTTTCTCGAGTCCCACCTCTTCCTTTCTACTGGAAGCATTATGTATATATATACATAATATATATATATATATATATTTTTTTCTGAGTGTCCCTCATTCTCCAGGAAGCAGTGTGCTGCAGAGAAAGGGGTCTCACCCCCACTTCAGGGTGTGTGTTCATTCCTTGGGAAGGAACATAGGGCCTCGTTCTGGCTGCTGAGTTACCAGGTGTGGTCTGACGAGCCTTCTGGGAAAACAGTCCTTGATCCTAATAGAGAACCAAGAAGTGACACTCCTTGCTTCCACAAGGTGTCAGTGGATCACATGTGAAGCTTATATGATTATAAGCAATCTTCCTCCTGGCTTGGGGGTGAAATAAAAAAATCCTCACCCTTGGGGGTGAGGATGGCAGAATGGACAGATTAAAAAAGGAACAACAGTTTTTGCAGATATCTTGAAGGCATTGAAGGCTGTTATCTCTGGACGGAATACTATATTATGTGAGGTGATGGATGTCCTTATGTTTTTATTTTGACTAGACCTATCTCTGTATCCTATAATGACACAGTTTCTATTTAAGACAGTCTATGTACCAGAGGGGTTTCCCTGGTGGCTCAGGCAGTAAAGAATCTGCCTGCAGTGCAAGAGACCTGGGTTCCATCCCTGGGTCGGGAAGATTCCCCCGGAAGGGGAGGAAGGCACGGCAATCCATTCTACTATCCTTGCCTGGAGAATTCCATGGACAGAGAGTCTGCAGGGAGTCCATGGAGTCACAGAGAGTCAGACATGACTGAATATCTAACACATACACACGTGTACCAGGAATTGTACAGAAGCCATTTATTCTTCAAATAGCCCAGCAAGACCTTGGCCATTTTTACACACGAGAAGACTGAGGTACAGAACTCACGTGTCTTGTGCAAGGTTACACAACTGATAGTTTGGGTCATCAGACTCAGCTTCCAGGTCTTTGATTCCCAAGACAGACAGTTAATTAGCTGAATTAAAGTCTCTGTCCTTCACTTTCACATCAAATATTTGCAATCTGTCAAATGTTTATATCTTTTTAAGAATTCCTTTAGTAGAAAATGTTTCAGAGAATTTTTGATAACTACAATATTCTGCTGAAATAAGTCAATGACCATTCATTCAAGATTTATTTCAGATTGTTTCCTTAATATATTGGCCAAATTTTCTTGAAGAAACAAAGGGTATGGTTGAATCTTGAAAATAGCCTGGATGTGGTTGAGTCTTATTTTTCTTACCTGATACGGGGGTGGATGGTTACCTATAGTGATTCCTTTCCAGCTTTGTTCTGAGGATCAGATGTGATCATGCATGCAAAAATGCTGGAAAGCTATGACAAACCTAGACAGTGTATTAAAAAGCCAAGACACTACTTTGCTGATAAAGGTTCATCTAGTCAAAGTTATGGTTTTTCCATAACTTTGGAAAAGTCATATATAGATGAGAGAGTTGGGCCATAAGGAAAGCTGAATGCCAAAGAATTGATGCTTTTGAACTGTGATGTCGGAGAAGACTCTGGACTGCAAAGAGATCAAACCAGTCAATCCTAAAGGAAATCAGTCCTAAATATTCATTGGAAGGACTAATGCTGAAGCTCCAATACTTCAGCCAACTGCTGCGAAGAGCCACTCATTGGAAAAGACCTTGGTGTTTGGGAGATTAAAGGCAGGAGGAGAAGGGGATGGCAGAGGATGAGATGGTTGGATGGCATCACCCACTTGATGGACATGAGTTTGAGTGAGCTCCAGGAGTTGGTGATATGGACAGAGAAGAGTTCTTAACCTGGGACCAGTCACCAGGCAGAAGACACATGTTATTTTAACAGAGAAAATACAGAGAATTGTTAATTGGGTAATAAAAGGAAGTATTACAGAGGTTGGAGTTCCCTGGAGGCTCAGAAGGTAAAGACTCTGTCTGCAATGTGAGAGACTCTGGCTGGATCCCTGAGTTGGGAAGATTCCCCTAGAGAAGGGACTGGGAACCCACTCCAGTATTCTTGCCTGGAAAGTTCCCTGGACAGAGGATTCTGGTGGGCTACAATCCATGGGGTCACAAAGAGTTGGGCACGACTAAGCAAATGACACTTTCACTTTCATCACAGAGGTAGCAATTTCAGGGCTAGGGGATCAAAGAGAAAGGGCTAGAAGGACAGGTATTAAGATGTAGACATTTGGAGGAGGGGTTATGGAGTTGAAACCCATCCTTCTGAGAAAGGGTCTGCTCTGTTGGCACTGGTGTCTGAGGTGCCCTGAAGAAGCTGGTTCTGTGAGTGCTGGGAAAGACAACTACAAGCTAGATTTCACAGCTCCCAGAGGAAGGAGTGAGCAGTGCAAGGGTGGAGAAACTGTGCTGTGAGGCTCCCGGTAACAGGAAGTCGATGGGACCTCCCTGGGGTGCAAACAAGAAGGAGTCTCTCTCTCCCCAGCACCCACCCCAGAGTCCTCATGGCCAGACTGAGCCTGGAACCAGCGGGCCAAGCAGAAATGTGGATTGCTGTCCCAGACCCGGCATTGCAGAATGGAGGACTTGAAAGGTGGGTTGTAAGGCTGTGACATAATAATTTAGTAGCTGGCGCTTGGTTCTCATGTTTAAGTCCTGCAAGATCCTTGCAAAGTAGCTATTGTCATTTCCATTTTATGTTGTAGAAAATCGTAGCTGGGAGACATTCTACTTTCCCAGAGTTCAGAGTGTTCCAGAATCAGGATTATAATCTAGTTCTGTTTGTCTCTGCAAAATCCTCTGAGGGTTAGCTTCTGACTCATTTTACTTCATATTCAACTACAATATTCAATAAATATTTATCAGTCTCCTAGATGGCAAGCACTATTATATGGAATGGGGATATGGTAGTGAATAAATCATAATACTTCTCCTCCTAGAATTTATCATCTCTATTAAGCATTACTAACACATGCACATAGGCACTCTATTTATGGTATGTGTCTCACAATTTTAATGTCTGTGTACAAATAAAAGTTACTTTTTTAATTTACCAATGAGAACCACTAGGAAGGGAATTTTGGAACACAATATTAGTGAATCCTGAATTTTTCATAGATGTCTTCATTATTTTCTCCATTCCTTTATTTTTTTGTAGGTGGTTGAATACTTGCCTACATTTACTCTTTCTTGCTTTTTTTTCCTTCTGTGATTTCAAACTACACTTTTCTGGTTCTGTTCTACTCTTTGTTGGTTTCTATTTTAACTACAGTATGGCAAGAGATCGTGAACTGTTCATCAATTCACTGAAACATGTTGAGACATTTTTACAAGGTTTGTGAGGGGAATATGTGTGCACATGTATTTGTTCAGTCATAATACTGGTAATCTTTTACATTAAATTATTACTTTAAAATACACCGTGTATCAAGGAATTGTCACTTTTTAATTTATATATATTTAAAAAATTTTTTTTAATTTATATTTTATATATTTGTAGACTATCTTTTGTACAGAAAGATGCAGGCAAGGTCCTGCAGATGATATCTTTTGGATGGGTAGTTTACCGTTCTATTGACTGGATCCTTTTACTCTTTCAATGTTTTTCTCTTGATTCTTTCTTTAAAAAATCTAATACGGCATGCTAAGTTGATTTAGTTGTTTCTGACTCTTTGTGACTTTGTGGACTGTAGCCCACCAGGCTCCTCTCTCTATGGATTCTCCAGGCAGGAATGAGTAAGTTGCCATGCCCTCCTTAGGGGAACTTTCTGACCCAGGGATTGAACCCATATCTCTTGCATCTTCTGCATTGGCAGGCAGGTTCTTTACCACTAGCACCATCTGGGAAGGCCAATTTAATATTAAACATTGCTAAAATAACTTTCTTGGTTATATAACTGGAAGGTTGTTTTCCATATTGAATATCTAAGTATATATCTTGAGTTCATTATCTAAGTATATATCTTTTTTTAAAATACTTTATTCTACGTTACAATACTGTATTGGTTTTGCCATACATTGACATGAATCAGCCACAAGTGTACATGATCTCCCAATGCTGAAGTCCCCTCCCACCTCCCACCCCATATCTAAGTATATATCTTGAACTGTGGTGTTGGAGAAGACTCTTGAGAGTTCCTTGAACTGTAAGGAGATCAAGCCAGTCAATCCTAAAGGAAATTAATCCTTTATATTCATTGGAAGAACTGATGCTGAAGCTCTAATACTTTGGTCGCCTGATGCAAAAAGCCAACTCATTAGAAAAGACCCTGATGCTAGGAAAGACTGAAGGCAGGAGGAGAAGGGGCTGACAGAGGATGAGATGGTTGGATGGCATCACCGACTCAGTGGACATGAGTTTGAGCAAACTCAAGGAGATAGTGAAGGACAGGGAAGCCTGACATACTGCAGTCCACCGGGTTGCAGCGACGCGACTGAGCGACTGAACAACAACGTCTTGAGTTAGTAGCTAACCCTTCAACAGTGCGTCTATATGTCAAGTATTGTTCTCAGCCTGATTACATAGGCAAATTCATATAATTCTCACAACTCCCTATAAGGTGGTTATTTTTGTGTTACAGGTCAGAAAACTGAGGCTGGAATCCACATAAATAAGTAGCCGAGCTGAGTTTCAAATCCACATCTTCTAGCTCCTGAGTCACACATTTAGCCACTACTTTTCCCTGCAAATGCATCAAGCTTAGTTAGGATTAGAATTTGCGGTTGAAAATTACTTTCCTTTGGCACCCGAAGATATCATCTCATTCCCATCTGCATCAGTTCTCTCGTGGATGAGAAATCTGTTCTGAAACAGATTTTCGGTAAGTGATCTATTCTTTTTGGAAAGCTTCTGGGATTTTCTCCTCTTTCTTTATGTTTTAAAGTCTCTCTAGACATCCATGCCTTTTGCTTAGAGCTCAGAATATCATCCTCACAGTGAGAGTCTCTATCAAAAATCTCCACTTTTGGAATATTTTTGGCTACTATCTCCTTCGTCAGCATCCATTCACTTCCTGCTCCGGCACTGTTACTCCACGGAGGTTGGAGATTCCCCGTGTAGCCTCTGGGCTGCTTCCCGTGTCTTTTGTGTTCTGTATCATCTGCATTGCATTGGGGCAATTTCCTCAGGTCTCTCTATCCACACACCACCTATTTCTTCAACCGGATCTAGTTAAGAGTTTATCCTAATGGAATTACAAAATCATCTTATTTTTTATTTATGTATTTTTAGCTACACCATTCTGGAGAAGGCAATGGCACCCCACTCCAGTACTCTTGCCTGGAAAATCCCATGGATGGAGGAACCTGATGGGCTGCATTCCATGGGGTCGCTAAGAGTCAGACACTTTGACTTTTTACTTTCATGCATTGGAGAAGGAAATGGCAACCCACTCCAGTGTTCTTGCCTGGAGAATCCCAGGGACAAGGGAGCTTGGTGGGCTGCCCTCTGTGGGGTCGCACAGAGTCGGACACGAATGAAGCGACTTAGCAGCAGCAGCTACACCATTCAGGATCTTAGTTGGGAACCTGTGTGCCCCTTGCAGTGGAAGCATGGAGTCTTAACCACTGGACCACCAGGGAAGTCCCATAAAATCATTTTATTATGACAAAATTTATGGATCATAAATCAAACCCATTTAAAGATCTCTGTGGGGTCGCCAGAGTCGGACACGAATGAAGCGACTTAGCAGCAGCAGCTACACCATTCAGGATCTTAGTTGGGAACCTGTGTGCCCCTTGCAGTGGAAGCATGGAGTCTTAACCACTGGACCACCAGGGAAGTCCCATAAAATCATTTTATTATGACAAAATTTATGGATCATAAATCAAACCCATTTAAAGAGTACATTTCAACTTTTTTTTGTTTATTAGCATATTCATGGAGTTACATAATTATCACCACTATATAACTTTGGAATGTTTTTATCACTCCAGAAAGAAACCTACCCATTCAGTCTTTCCCCATCTCTTTGCTCCCTTCAGGCCTTCAGTGCCCTGGAAAGGGAACTAATCTACTTTCTGTCACTAGACATCTGCCTGTCTGGACACACCATATAAGTGGAATCATACAGCATGTGGCCTTTTGTGTCTGGCTTCTTTTAATTAGTATATATTTTTAACTAAAGTATAGTTGAGGTATAATATTGTATGTTTCAGCTATACAATATAGTGATTCATGTTTTTTAAAGGTTATACTCCATTCGTAGCTATAATAAAATTTTGGCTATATTCCCCATGCTGCACTATATATCTGAATTAAATAGTAGTTTGTACCTTTTAATTACCTTCATTACTATTTCTTTGCAGTAAGTTTTAAAATTGTGAGTCATCCAATTTTGCCCTTTTTCAACACTATTTTGGCTATTCTGATCCCTGAGCTTTTAAATAAATTTCTGTATTTTCTCGACAATTTTTGCAGAATAAACTCCATTTGGATTTTAGGAGATTACATAAAATCTGTAGACTACTTGAGGGATTATTGTTGCTTTACCAATATTAGGTTTTCTGATTCATAAACAGCAGCTTTCCTTACGTTTGCATTGACCCTTACTTGGTGGGCTTCCTAGGTGGAGCTGGTGATAAAGAATCTGCCTGCCAGTGCAAGAGACAAAAGAGACGAGGGTTCCATCCCTGGGTTGAGAAGGTCCCTGGAGAAGGAAATGGCAACCCACTACAGTATCCTTGCCTGGAAAATTCCATGGACAGAGGAGCCTGGTGGATTACAGTCCATGGGGTTGCAAAGTGTCCGAGCACGATATTTTATACTTGCCAAGTAGAAGTCTTACATTTCTTTTTTAAAAATGTACTTAAATATTTTAGTCTTATAAATGCTATTACAGATGGAATTGTTTCCTTAATTTCACTGCTGGTATATAGAAATACAATTGAAGTTTACGCATTGATTTTGTATGCTGCCATGTTGCTGAAGCCTTTTATCAGCTTTAGCAGTTTTTTTAGTGGGTTCCTCCAGATTTTCTATATACATGATAATGTCATCTGCAAACAGAGATAGCTTTATGTCTTCCTTTTGAAGCGTTTCCTGCTTAATTGTGCCAACTAGAAGCTTTACTAAAACGTGGAATAGAAATAGCAAGAGCAGACGACCTTGTCCTGTTCTTGACCTTAGAGGCAAACGTCCAGTCTTTCACCCTTAAGAAGGACGTTGTGGATTTCTCACAGATGGACTTCCACCTGGCTGAGAATTCTTTTATTCCTAGATGGTTGAATGTTTTCATTATGGAAGGACAGTTGATTTTTGTCAAATAGTTTTCATGCACTAATTGAGATCACCATGTAGTTTTGTTCTTTAACCTGTTAATACAGTGTATTCCATTGATTAATAAGCTATAGTCCAGGCTGTAGTTTTATCAGCAAGATGTTTAAGCCTCTGTGGATGGGGTTCCAAACCTCCACTGCTAGTCCTGGCAGTGAATACGCCTTCTTATGGGGCTGGGGGAATACTCCCTCACTTTCTTTTTCTTCTGTGTCCCCAGTATCTAGGAACAGGGTGTGCCTGCCATAATAACTAAAGAGAGCAAGGATGTTTCTCCATTTGTTGAAAGATGTATTCTAGTTGTCTAGAATTTGAATGAATGATTAAACACACAAAAAATGAGGTTGGGAAAAATGCTTTACCAAGATCAGCTATCCCTGATCTGCTCACTCAGACTTTGAGTCCTCAGGGCTAGGTGTCTTACTTTGAGCCAAAGAAAAGTCTTGCACACGTGCTAGTCCCATCAGCAAGAGTGGCTTTTCCCAACTCTTGATTCTGGTCAGTGTTGGGTCACCTGGGCTTTCAGGGACTGAAGGCTTTAAAACACTGGGTGTCTATCTGCAGCAGATTATCCGGAGCCATGGAGAGTTCATATGCACAGAAGTAAAATGATTGTTCTGGTCGTCATGGAGTAGGACAGTGGTTCTCAAAGTGAGGTCCTTAGACTAGTGTCAGGAGCCTCCTCTGAGAACTTGTTAGAAACATAAATCTGTGACTCCCGCCCCAGACTTCTGAATCAGAATCTCTGATCTGCATTCTTAAAAGCTTTCTGGGTACCTCCTGTGTATACTAAAGCTCAAGTACACCCTGGGGAAAATTAGGAGAACATGGGGAAAGAATACTGAACCATCACAGGTGAAGGCTTTATTCAAGCTGGAGGGGACAAAGGAGATGAAGCCAGAGAGGAGGACACAGGAGTTCAGGAGAGAGATAGGCTGTGATGACTATGCGTGTGCGTGGGAGAAAGGAGGCCAGGGTGAAGAATGGTTCTGGATTTGAGCTGGGTGACTTGGCAATGCCGTGGACGAAAATAGGGACTCAATAAAGGGAGAGAAATAGGTTTAGAGCAAGAACGGGATGGGCTTTGTACCTGACTCACCCACATAGTTTGGAGTCAGGGGACCTTATTGGAAATCTCCAGCAAGCCACTCTTGAGCCATATGACTGTTACGTGAGTCACTTTCAGCTCTCTGAGCCTCCGCTGCTTTGGCTGCAGAGACTAATCGACAGCAACATTTTTGTGTTGTATCCAAAAAAAAAAAAAAAAAAAGACTGCTGCTTGTGAAAGGTCTTTGTTAGGGCTACAACACCCTGAAAGTGAAAGTCTCACAGTCGTGTCCGACTCTTTGTGATCCCATGGACTATAGCCTATCTGACTCCTCTGTCCATGGAATTCTCCAGGCAAGAATACTGGAGTAGGTTGCCATCACTCTATGTATTTGCAAAGTCTTAAGGGTCAGAAGGAATGAAGGTCAATTTGTGATTTGCCACTTGTTCCTGGGAGCCCTGGGCCCACCACTTCCCACCTTGTCTTCCTCATATGTCGCTTGAAGGTAATAGAATCTACCTCAATGGCTGTTGTAAGAGTTAATTAACTTGTGGAGACCACATGGCACAGATCCTGACTATGGTGGGTGCTCATAAATGCTAATCATTGTTACTAAATAGAACCAGTGTTACTTCTGGAGATAACATGGAACACAGTTAGCTTGATATCAAGTTTACTGTGTATATTTCCAATGCTTTAGTTCTCACGGGAGACTCAGTTCCAGTCGACTGCCCACTACCATCTCAACATGGCTGGTTTTGTGTGTCTCAAGAAGAGCACGCAGAGTAAAAGCTTCAGAGCCCAAACTAGCATGCTCTGTCGCTCAGTCCTGTCCAACTCTGCGGCCCCATGGACTACAGCACTCCAGGCTCCTCCATCCATGGGATTCTCCAGGCAAGAATACTGGAGTGGGTTGCCACTTCCTCCTCCAGCGGGTCTTCCCCACCCAGGGATTGAACCCATGTCGTCTCTTGCATCTCCTGCATTGGCAGGCAGATTCCAGGCCTTTGCTAATTATGTGGGTCTTATTTCCTGAGGTGAGTGTATTTGGGATCCTATGAAATGGAAATGATAGTGCTGATGCATGAGTTCTATTTTGAGGGGGATCCAAAAACAGACCCTAAAATTAATTATGATTATTTTTGCCAAAAACAGGTGCAGGAGGAACGTTGAATCACACTATGCCCTCAGATCCTTGTTGCTGAAGCAGAAGCTGCCTGTCTCTGAATCGGATCGCTGCCCTGCCGGACCCTCCAGAAATCACACCCCACCGTGACATCATCATTAAAATGTTCTGCTTCGCTCCCTAAAAATCACCCAGAGAACAAAGCCGGCGCCCCTTGTGCTGAGCCTCTAATGAGACTCCTAATTGGGTCTCCAGCCCTGAAATTTTCATTTAAGCACATTGTTAAACTGTTCATTCTAATCAACATCATCTACACAGCACTTCATCTGTTATTCACATGCTCCAACCCATCTCTTGATTCAGGAGAGGCAGATAACAAGCGCTCAAGTTGCCCAGTTGGGGAACATTGAGTTCTGATGATTTTCTCCCAGTGGTCTCTCCTCTGCTTTCTGTCTCCTCCTGCTGTGGGGTCTTTGCCGGGACCCTCCTCACACTGCCGCAGCCGCCTCCAGTCCCTCTTCCGCTAATGAGCTCCACAAAGGGCCACCGCACGATTTCTTTGAATCCAGTTCTAATTGGGCCACTTCTCCGCCACCATCCCCCGTGGGGATTTGTATTCCTTGGGGAATCAAATCGAAACTTCCTGGAGAGGATTCTGAGCTCCGGCAAACTACAGTTCCATTCCTGCCCCCTCTCTTTCTTCCTCTTTTCATCTGCCCTCTGCTGACTCATCCCTCCCTGACCCACTGCCAGGGTCAAGGGCAGCTCAGAACCCTTCCCCTGTGCTTCCTACCCTCTGGTTCCCCACTCTCTCTCCAGGAGGTGTCTCAGCTCTATCAGCCTTCAATACTTGGCTCAAACACACTTCATTCCTGACGACTCTCTGTCTCCATCCCCACCATGGAATTTAAATGCTGTTCTTTGCATTACATTATTCTTTAAAAAAAAAACAACTATTTTATATTGGAGTACAGTAGATTAACAACATTATGGTCATTTCAGGTGGACAGCAAAGGGACTCAGCACACATAAACATGTATCCGGTACATTTTTCTTTAGAATACAAGGAAGAAAGCAGATACACCATAATGTAAATAATCATGTTCAAGGAGTTTCAGCCACTTACCCAAGTTGTTTGGGAACAAGAACCATATTTCCACCTACTTTATAGGGTTCATAACTCTAGTGACATAGGACCTGTTTGCCCACAAAGACCAGCTCTTGCTCAGGTGGACAGCAAAGGGACTCGCACACATAAACATGTATCCGGTACATTTTTCTTTAGAATACAAGGAAGAAAGCAGATACACCATAATGTAAATAATCATGTTCAAGGAGTTTCAGCCACTTACCCAAGTTGTTTGGGAACAAGAACCATATTTCCACCTACTTTATAGGGTTCATAACTCTAGTGACATAGGACCTGTTTGCCCACAAAGACCAGCTCTTGCCAGTTCCATCAACATCCTCTTCATTCTAACGTTTGTTCCGATTTAGCTTTTCACATGGTTATTTTATTATTGAAAGTAGCAGTAAAACAGGCCTGGAATCTGCATTACGTGTACTCTGCAGTGTGAGAGGCACCGTCTCCGTGGAGTGTGGAGGGTGGGTTCTGATACAGTACAGGCTCTATCAGGAAACCTGATAGAGCCCCTACCCAGCACCTGACTCCAAAGGCTGGTGCTGAGAAAAGGGGGTGATGGTGGGCGTAAACTAACTGGCTTGGGGAGGGGGCAGGGCTGTGGCCCAGGCCAGCATCAGAAGATTGGGGTTATCCTTTCTTTTTTAGATATTTATTTTTATTTTTGGCCGCATCAGCTCTTGGTTATAACAGTGGGATCTTTCATTGCGACGCTCAGGCTCTTCAGTGCCGTGTGCAGCCTCAGTGGCTGTGGTGGGTAAGCTCTGTAGTGGGGGCACATGGGCTTAGCTTCTCTGCGGCACGTGGGATCTTAGTTCCCAGACCAGGCACTGAACCTGGATCCCCTGCATTGGAAGGTGGATTCTTAACCATAGGAACATTGAGGTTATTTTTCCCAGAAGAACTACCAGCTTCGGCAGTGGGCCCACACAGTGACAGCACCCAGGAAGCAAATGCATAGACGTGCTTGGCCCAGGGTGTGGTCACTTCCTAACCCTGTGAGGCCACAGAACTCCCAAGAGCGGTTCTGGCAGGGCGTGGGTCGGGTCTCTCCACTATTTTGTATGTAGAAGCAGGACTAACTCCATTAGAGCAAGTAAGCCCCTGGACAAGAAAGAGACACACACTGCAAAGCTGTTCTGGAGGCCTCTGGGACTCACTTTATTCATCCATCCTCTGCAAAGCTGAAGTGGGTCCCAGGGTCCACCTACGTGTCTTGATTTATTTCACGACAATCTCATAAAGCAGATACTGCAGGTCTCCGCTGTCTGTCTAAACCCAGGTCTAGACTCTTCCCAAATTCCAGCTTCAGGTGGTAACAAGGGGTTAAATGCTGAAGGCATGTATGCATGCTAAGTCGCTCCAATCATGTCCAGCTCTTTGAGACCACTGGGACTGTAGCCTGCCAGGCTTCTCTATCCATGGAATTCTCCAGGCGAGAAGATTGGAGTGGGTTGCCATTCCCTTCTCCAGGGGATATTCCCAACTCAAGACTGAACAATATTGCAGGCAGATTCTTTACCATCAGCATCACCAGGGACGCCCTCAAGGCGGAATATTAAGATATAAATTAAACAAGAGGCATCTGTCTTGCCCTGACAAACAGAAAACACTCAGAGAGGAGCAGGCCTGATATGCCTGAAGTGCAAACGAATAGGCAGGGGCCCGAGGATCTGCCGTGTGGTCCACGGTCCGAGCGGGGGAGGGCTCTCGAGCTCTCAGGAAGCGGCTTCCTGGCTCCAGCTTGGTACTCATCAGGCGGATCGGCCAACTGCAGACGCACCAGAAGGGCCACAATCTGGCCCGGACGCTGCAGAGGAGACCTTGGCACCTGAACTTGCCGCTTGCCGCTGGCAACGAGATCCGTGTTTGCATCAAAGCGATCCCTTTGCTGAGCACTCAGCTCTTTTCAAAGTCATTTCTCTGTCAGTCATCCAAGTGTTTGTGCTACTTTCTCACCAGCGAGTTGATTTCGTGTATGTACAGTGAGATGGTTGGATGGCATCACCAACTCAACAGATTGAATTTGAGCAAACTCTGGGAGATAGTGAAGGACAGGGGAGCCTGGCATGTTGCAGTCCATGAGGTCGCAGAGTTGGAGATGAGTTAGTGGCTGAACAACCACAATCTCCCACTCATCTGGGCTTCTGGAGTCAACTTTCTGGGTTGGGATCTGCATTCCAACAGCGATTACAAGGGAGGCCTTCAATAAGTTACTAACGTCTCCTTGTCTCAGTCTTCTCATCTATAAAATGGAGTTCTTTGAGGATTAAATCAGAAAACACAGATAAAGGGCTTACTATCATGCCTGGTCTATTGTAAATTTCCAATAAGTATCACTTTTATTAATAAGGTCAGAGGGTGTAAGATGAACGTACGAAGGTGTATCTGAAACCGGTTTGCAACCCCGTGTAAATAATGAATGTTGCTATGACTTGTCCTGTCTTCCTGTTGTGCAGGCTTGCCATAGATGTGACAGGTAATGTTTCCTTGTTCCACACGAAGTACCTGCACAGAGAGTGATGAGTGAAGATGCGTGCCACCTGGTACCTGACGGAGGGCCCTTCCTCCACTGCTGTAGTTTCTCTTGGTGCCTAATTACAGGGTTCAGGCAGGGTGTGAGGCCTCCCTGAAGGCCTGAATCTCCAACGTGGCAGGCTGGTAGGCTCGCCCTATCTGGCAGGTCCTACCATGACTTCCTTGTGACCTCCTTTGTGCTCATCTTCACATGTCTATATCAGCTTAGTTATTAGTTATTGAGTGAGCTGGGACGCAGACTCCAGCCCTTCACTAGCTTTCTCAAAAAGTACAGGTTCCCTCCAGACTTGTGTTGTTGAAAACTTCCCTGTGGGCTCGAGGAGTCACTGGGGGTGATCTCACGAAGGCCTCAGAGGTTTGTTCCCTCCCCCTGGCTCTCTGACCCTACACGAGGCTGCCTTTGCGATGGTTCTTACTCGACATGGGTGACATTCCTGCCTCAGGCAGGATGCAGGAAAATGCAGTCCATCACCCCACCTGCCTAGAGATGGAAGACAAAGTCATGGCTCCTGACCTGAGCTCTGGTTCCAGTCGTTTTGGGTTCAAACCCAGGCTCTGCAGCTCACAAACTATCTCCATGAATCTGTTCTTTTATCTGAAAAACAGGGACAAAAATGGAAGAAAACCCACAGGACGGAGACATAACAGTGCTGTCCTGATGCTCAGCCTCTGCTTTAGATTGGCAACCGTCTGGCACCGTCTCATAATTTGCTGTTATTTTATAAGCAAAATTCCTTCACTGTATGACACGCGATTAAGGCAGACTCTATTCCCATTTTACAGGTAAGTTTAATTAAATTCAGAGAGCTTGTGGCTCATTGTCAGTGTCATAAGTGTCACATGGTACAATTGCAACCAGAAATCCAACTGCTAAGTCTCAACTCCAAGTCTAGTGTTCTGTCCACCAAAGCTGTATGGCCAGCCCAGCCAGGAACAACCCAACAGCCACATTTCTGACTACAAAGACAGACACACACACTGATACACACATAGACATATGTGTGTATATACACACACTCTTCAATCCTATAAGGGATGAGAGAGTCCAGTTTTGAGAGTATCTGTTTGTTTAGGGTAATGCCTCTTACCTCTTGAGATAATTGGAAAGATAAGTGGTTTTGCTTTTGAAATCCTAAGATTCCAACTAGCTCAAACTGGGGGCTCAAAGACTTTCATTTCTCATCTGCTTTTCTGTTGGAATTTCATCAACTGACTTTTTTTTTTAAAGTGATAATCTCTTGAAAATAACCCACACTTATTGGACATATTGTACTTGGGACTAAGCCAAGTGCTTCACGTGAAACAAATTAGCCCTCACAGCAATCTTTTGGGTAGGTATTAACATTATCCTGATCTTGCAGATTTGGAAAATGAGGCAAAGAACTTTTAAATAGCTTGCTTAAGGTCATACAGCTTCAAATCTGTGAAGTCTGATCTTTACTGCTAAGCAGAGTATTCATGATTGCTTGTGACTTGATACCTGGCATTGTAGTCGATACATCCGTGTATTAAATGTATAACTTTACAAAAAGCCAGGAAGGCATTGCATCAATTGGGATAAAAATCACGAAAGCAGACACCATTCTGAGTTGGAGGAGGTTGAGAGGATGTCACCTCTGGTTGACCCACGAGCTGGATCCAGGAGGTCGGGTTCCTCAGCCCCCTCCCTCGTCCTTGGAACACAAGCTGGGCGCACCGTCCCCCCAGCAGGCACCATGTTCAAGGACACAGCCTTGAGAGGGCAGTGTGGTGTTGATTTCATCTGGATGAGGTAAGTGACTCACCCCCTTAAGGCTTCTCCAATAAACTTTGAAGATCCTGGTGGGTGAATGCAGAGATCTGCCATCTTGAGGGCCAAGGCTGGCCTTGTAGGTAAGCTCCCAGCTAATCCAGCTTTCATCCTTCCCATCTGGACTGGCTGCCTCTTCCATCTCTCCTTTTCCCCTGTGCATGAAGGCCATTTAGGAAAACAACAGTTTTTAGAATATTTGAAAGAGAGGATATTAGATGTCCTGAGTTTGTTAAACAGGTAGTAGAAAAGCTGATGATCAACAGGTGATGTTGAGCCAGCCCAGCTTTAAGTAACACCACAAAACCACTACCTCCCTTGTTTTGGCATCAGGAAATACCGTTACCGGGCCCAGCAGCCAGCATCTCTTGACAAAAGTGGAGACCACTGTGGACCCTCTGCCAGGAGGTGTGGTATGTAACATGTGGAGCTGCTGTGGAAACACTGCCTGTTTAGTTGCAAATTTCACATAGGCAGGGACCAAGTTTTTGGCACTGCCCTGACTCAGTACCTGGGCTTCCCAGGTGGCTTAGTGGGTAAAGAATCTGCCTGCAGTACAGGAGATGCAGGAAACATGGGTTCACCCCCCAGGTCAGGAAGATCCCTTGGAGGAGGGGATGGCAACCCACTCCAGTATTCTTGAATCCCACTCCAGAATCCCATGGCCAGAGGAGCCTGGTGGCCTACAGTCCATGGGGTCGCAAAGAGTTGGACATGGCCAAGTGACAGCAAGGCACAGCAGCACTACTCACTGCCCAGCAAAGGTTACATGCAAGACCTACTGGTTTCTTCCATGTTTGGTTCAAAGAGTGGAGAAGACCAGGACCACTGGAAGGATTAAAAGTGAGGAAGGGGTATACTGAGAAATTCAATTTGTTCACCTCCTTTGTGTGTACCTAGGAGGAGATGCATTACAGAGAAGCGTGAGAGGTCCAGTCATCGTGTGCTAAACATGTACATGTTCAGACCCTTCACTGTTGCTCAAGTCACCCTCTCCCCGAAATGCTCCTCTCTGTTGGCTTCACCTCAGCCTTCCCACTGGGACTGAGTTTGAGAGTGCCTTCCCCCTTTCCCCACACTGGAACTAATTGCTGACCATTTTTGAGGCTTTGGGTAAAGTTACATTTTAGAGCATCTGTCAATTACAGATCATTAATAGATTGCGTTCTCTTCCAGGGCATGAAAGTCTCAGAACATGAGGTCACTGAAGAGTCTGGGCAGCTAAAGCACCGTGAAATGGACGCAACGGTAACTCAGTGTGAGCTATCTTCATCTCCTTAACAAAAAAACTGTAAATCGTATTGAAGACATTTGAGGCGGAGGGCAGAAAGGAAATGTTGGGGCTCATTGTGGATGAAAGGGGGACACATTTTTGCATCTGTTCTTTCCAGCTCATTATCCTCTCTCCCTCAAGTTCAACAAATTAAAACTTGGCTGGTTTCCATCTCATTAGGGATCAATTTGCATGAATTATAGGTTTGCATTATTCAAGATCTGTGTTTAACTACAAGAATGGCGTTAAAAAAAAAGAAGAAAAGGAAGTTAACAGAAGAAGCAACCCTTACCTTTAAGCTTTTTATGTCCATTTCACATTTGGCTTTATGGCCAAAGCATGGAAACTATTTGAGGGTTAAAAGCTGCTGGAAGAAAAGAGTAGATAAGGCTGGTCACGAGTTTAGAGCCTTCTCACCAGCTGAAACCCCCTCCACCTTCTTTAGGCTGTTCCAGGTCTACTAGTCTGGGTCAGGCACCACGTCCATCCCCTGCGGGAAGCAGGACGTGAGTGAAAGAAACAGGACTCTCCAAGCTGACTGGGCTGGAGTCTGACTTCTGGCTCCC
>SJYC01033742.1:26-10514 GCA_006408675.1 Madoqua kirkii | reverse complement strand
CCGTCTGGCACCGTCTCATAATTTGCTGTTATTTTATAAGCAAAATTCCTTCACTGTATGACACGCGATTAAGGCAGATTCTATTCCCATTTTACAGGTAAGTTTAATTAAATTCAGAGAGCTTGTGGCTCATTGTCAGTGTCATAAATGTTACATGGTACAATTGCAACCAGAAATCCAAACTGCTAACTCTCAACTCCAAGTCTAGTGTTCTGTCCACCAAAGCTGTATGGCCAGCCAAGCCAGGAACAACCCAACAGCCACATTTCTGACTACAAAGACAGACACACACACTGATATACACATAGACATATGTGTGTATATACACACACTCTTCAATCCTATAAGGGATGAGAGAGTCCAGTTTTGAGAGTATCTGTTTGTTTATGGTAATGCCTCTTACCTCTTGAGATAATTGGAAAGATAAGTGGTTTTGCTTTTGAAATCCTAAGATTCCAACTAGCTCAAACTGGGGGCTCAAAGACTTTCATTTCTCATTTGCTTTTCTGTTGGAATTTCATCAACTGACTTTTTTTTTTAAAGTGATAATCTCTTGAAAATAACCCACACTTATTGGACATATTGTACTTGGGACTAAGCCAAGTGCTTCACGTGAAACAAATTAGCCCTCACAGCAATCTTTTGGGTAGGTATTAACATTATCCTGATCTTGCAGATTTGGAAAATGAGGCAAAGAACTTTTAAATAGCTTGCTTAAGGTCATACAGCTTCAAATCTGTGAAGTCTGATCTTTACTGCTAAGCAGAGTATTCATGATTGCGTGTGACTTGATACCTGGCATTGTAGTCGATACATCCGTGTATTAAATGTATAACTTTACAAAAAGCCAGGAAGGCATTGCATCAATTGGGATAAAAATCACGAAAGCAGACACCATTCTGAGTTGGAGGAGGTTGAGAGGATGTCACCTCTGGTTGACCCACGAGCTGGATCCAGGAGGTCGGGTTCCTCAGCCCCCTCCCTCGTCCTTGGAACACAAGCTGGGCGCACCGTCCCCCCAGCAGGCACCATGTTCAAGGACACAGCCTTGAGAGGGCAGTGTGGTGTTGATTTCATCTGGATGAGGTAAGTGACTCACCCCCTTAAGGCTTCTCCAATAAACTTTGAAGATCCTGGTGGGTGAATGCAGAGATCTGCCATCTTGAGGGCCAAGGCTGGCCTTGTAGGTAAGCTCCCAGCTAATCCAGCTTTCATCCTTCCCATCTGGACTGGCTGCCTCTTCCATCTCTCCTTTTCCCCTGTGCATGAAGGCCATTTAGGAAAACAACAGTTTTTAGAATATTTGAAAGAGAGGATATTAGTGTCCTGAGTTTGTTAAACAGGTAGTAGAAAAGCTGATGATCAACAGGTGATGTTGAGCCAGCCCAGCTTTAGTAACACCACAAAACCACTACCTCCCTTGTTTTGGCATCAGGAAATACCGTTACCGGGCCCAGCAGCCAGCATCTCTTGACAAAAGTGGAGACCACTGTGGACCCTCTGCCAGGAGGTGTGGTATGTAACATGTGGAGCTGCTGTGGAAACACTGCCTGTTTAGTTGCAAATTTCACATAGGCAGGGACCAAGTTTTTGGCACTGCCCTGACTCAGTACCTGGGCTTCCCAGGTGGCTTAGTGGGTAAAGAATCTGCCTGCAGTACAGGAGATGCAGGAAACATGGGTTCACCCCCCAGGTCAGGAAGATCCCTTGGAGGAGGGGATGGCAACCCACTCCAGTATTCTTGAATCCCGCTCCAGAATCCCATGGCCAGAGGAGCCTGGTGGCCTACAGTCCATGGGGTCGCAAAGAGTTGGACATGGCCAAGTGACAGCAAGGCACAGCAGCACTACTCACTGCCCAGCAAAGGTTACATGCAAGACCTACTGGTTTCTTCCATGTTTGGTTCAAAGAGTGGAGAAGACCAGGACCACTGGAAGGATTAAAAGTGAGGAAGGGGTATACTGAGAAATTCAATTTGTTCACCTCCTTTGTGTGTACCTAGGAGGAGATGCATTACAGAGAAGCGTGAGAGGTCCAGTCATCGTGTGCTAAACATGTACATGTTCAGACCCTTCACTGTTGCTCAAGTCACCCTCTCCCCGAAATGCTCCTCTCTGTTGGCTTCACCTCAGCCTTCCCACTGGGACTGAGTTTGAGAGTGCCTTCCCCCTTTCCCCACACTGGAACTAATTGCTGACCATTTTTGAGGCTTTGGGTAAAGTTACATTTTAGAGCATCTGTCAATTACAGATCATTAATAGATTGCGTTCTCTTCCAGGGCATGAAAGTCTCAGAACATGAGGTCACTGAAGAGTCTGGGCAGCTAAAGCACCGTGAAATGGACGCAACGGTAACTCAGTGTGAGCTATCTTCATCTCCTTAACAAAAAAACTGTAAATCGTATTGAAGACATTTGAGGCGGAGGGCAGAAAGGAAATGTTGGGGCTCATTGTGGATGAAAGGGGGACACATTTTTGCATCTGTTCTTTCCAGCTCATTATCCTCTCTCCCTCAAGTTCAACAAATTAAAACTTGGCTGGTTTCCATCTCATTAGGGATCAATTTGCATGAATTATAGGTTTGCATTATTCAAGATCTGTGTTTAACTACAAGAATGGCGTTAAAAAAAAAGAAGAAAAGGAAGTTAACAGAAGAAGCAACCCTTACCTTTAAGCTTTTTATGTCCATTTCACATTTGGCTTTATGGCCAAAGCATGGAAACTATTTGAGGGTTAAAAGCTGCTGGAAGAAAAGAGTAGATAAGGCTGGTCACGAGTTTAGAGCCTTCTCACCAGCTGAAACCCCCTCCACCTTCTTTAGGCTGTCCAGGTCTACTAGCCTGGGTCAGGCACCACGTCCATCCCCTGCGGGAAGCAGGACGTGAGTGAAAGAAACAGGACTCTCCAAGCTGACTGGGCTGGAGTCTGACTTCTGGCTCCCGTCCTCGCTGATAATAAGTGCTGTTCTCGGTGTTTTCACACGTGTTTCTACTTCATTTTATCCTCTCAGCAAGCCTGCAATGTGTGGACTGTTATTCTCACCTTGGAACCTGAGGTTTAGGAGGAGAAGTGACCTTCCAAATTCCCAGAACTGGGAAGTAGAGGTGCCCGGACTGAGACCTTCATCTCTGTACTCAGAGCCATGCCTTCAGATCTTGTCTGCAGAGGGCAAGTAGGGGCACCTCATTCTTGGGAATACAGCCCCTTTGTGTCGCCACTCCTTCACACTGGAGCTGCCCACGCCTCTTTCCTGCCCGTACTTGCTGTACCCCCATGCTGTTCAAACATCTCTCTCTGTAGACTGGCCTTATCAATAAGAACAGTGAAAGACAAGCTTTCGTCCATCTATTGGTTATCAGCCAGATGGAAGCAGCGTCAACTGCCATTTCCACAGTTTATTTGCTGTTTATCTTGGGCAAGCGAATTATTTCAGCCCTCTTGAGCCTCTGCTTTTACATCTGTACTTTGGGATAAGGAAACCTATACCTTGTTGGGTTTTTGTGATCACTGATTGTGATCAATGATTTTAAACGGATCACTGAACAACATATGCAAAGTCCTTACCATAGGAACTGGCCAGTAAATTACAGTCAGGAGAAAAGCACAGGATTTGAGCTTATCCTCCAAACCTTCCTGGTAAATGGTGCAATCATCCCAATCTTACGGGTCAAGAAAATGAAGCTCAGAGGAAGTTAAGTCATTGATCCAGTGTCATGGGATAAGTAGGTGGTTGGACAGGCATACAAAGTCAGGCCCCTGGGCTTCATAGCCTCTGCAATTCCATTATATTTCCTGTGATGCTTCAGAAGTAGTTTTCCAACAAGACCCAACACCTACCTATGCAAGAGCATCTCGCTACAATGACAGTCCCTTTTTCTTGAGACACTTCCTCTAGCCATCAAGCTCTCTCCTCTAAACACTTCTTAGAAAGTTGATTATTTTACAGATGAATAGAGAGTTGCCTGGGCTTCCCTGGTCGCTCAAATGGTAAAGAATTTGCCTGCAGTGCAGGAGACCCAGGTTTGATCCCTGGGTCAGGAAGATCCCCTGGAGAAGGGCACGACAACCCACTCCAGTATTCCTGCCTGGAGAATCCCATGGACAGAGGAGCCTGGTGGGCTACAGTCCATGGGGTGGCAAAGAGTTGGACACGACTGAGTGACTAACAGGGAAGCTGCCCATTTGTGGCAGGAGAGAGAGAGACTCCTGCTTACTGGCCTTTTAGGACATACGTGAAGTTACCCCTGGTCAGAACACTCCAGGGCCAAGTAAAGACCCACTGATGCAGATTAAGCTTCCTATTTCCCTGATGACAGGACCAAGAAGTGCAGAGAAAAGTGAATTTCCCAGGTTCACACAGAGACACAGGTGCCAGCAAGAGGACCAGAGCTCGCACCTCTTGCTACTCAGTGTTCTTTCCTGCCTCCTGTTTCCCATCTCAACCCACAGGGACTATGGAACGTAGACTTACAGATGAAAAGCCTGTGCGTCATCTCAGTCATGAGTCATCCCAGGCCCTTCATTCTGTAGAGAGGAGCAGATTCGGACCCCCATCCAAAGGTGAGTTCCTAAAACTCAGCCACTTGCACTTCACAGATGAGTGTGGAGTCTATATGACCTTGTTGACATAATGAAGTCCGAATGGGCCTTGGTAGATACACCTCCTTTTATAGTTTTAAAGCATTTCGTTCCTTTCAATGCAAAATATCTTTTCATGATAAGAAATCAAGAATGAAATGCTGTGTAAAAATCAGAAGCAAATGTCCCTATTTACACCTTATCTCACAAACCAACACCCCAACTTAAAAGTGAGTTCCATGAAGTAGTTATGAACTTTCCAAAGTTCACATTCTGCACTTACAAACACCCTCATGCTTTACAAACACATGCAGTCACACACATGGACACTGTCCACAGATACAATATTGACATCTGTCATGGGCTGCACTGTGAACCCCAAAATTCTTAGACTCTTTGAGATTCTAACCCCGATACTTCAGAAACATGACTATTTGAAGTTAACATCTCTAGAGAGGGAATTAAGTTAAAATGAGGTTAGTAGGGTGGGCTCTAATCCAGCGTCACTCAAGTCCTCATAAAAAAGAGGAGCTTTGGACACAAATAGCACAATGAGAAGACCAGGTGAGGATAGGAGAACACAGCATCTACAAGCCAAGAAGAGGGGCCTCCGGAGGCACCAATCCTGAGGATACCTTGACCTTGGACTCCTTGGACTTCCAGAACTGTGAGAGAAAAAATTTCTGTCGTTTGAACCATCCAGCCTGGGGCATTGTGTTACAGTAGCCAAGCAAACTAGCCCAGTGTCATCTGAGAACAAACGGTATCACACCACATCTGCTTGCTGAGGTTTGGTTTACATTTATCAAGGACACCTCTGGGAGACATAAATCTATGTTACATTGTTCTTTCAACTACATCAGTGTGAAGGTAATATATTAAAGTCTATTTTATAGCAGGACCACGGCAAGGATTTTGAGGCCAGCAAGAAAGGACATGTCCAAAGCACTTGTTATTTCATCTGCAACAATTCTTTGCATTTGTCTATCTTAGAGCAAATGGCAATGATGGATTCTGGAATTAGAAGATCTTGGTGCTCTGGACTGAAATTATGTCCCTCCAACAAATTTGTATGTTGAAGCCCTAATGTTTAATTGTGTTTAGGAGGTAATTAAGGCTAAATGGGGCTTCCCTGGTAGCTCAGACAGTAAAAAACCTGCCTGCAATGCAGGAGACTTGGGTTTGATCCCTGGGTCGGGAGAATGGGTCCCTGGAGAAGGGAATGGCAACATACTCCAGTGTTCTTGCCTGGAGAATCCCATGGACAGAGGAGCCTGGTGGCTTACAGTCCATAAGGTCCCAAAGAGTCAGACATGACTGAGTGACTGAACACAAGATTAGATGAGGTAATAGGAGTGAAGTCTTAATCCAAGAGGAACTGGTGGCATTATGAGAAGGGGAGATCTCTGTGTGTGTGTCTGTGCACATGCTTTGAGGAATGGCCAGGTGAGGACCCAGCCGCAGAATACAGCTATCTGAAAGTCGGAAAGAGGGTCTCCATCAGGAGGTAAATTGGCCAGCGCTATCATCTCGGACTTCCCAACCTCTACAACTGTGAGAAAATACATTTCTCTTGTTTAAACCTCTGAGTCTGAGGTATGTGGTTAAAGCAGGTCAAAATAAGACACTTGGCTTGAGTTACCCTAGCTCCTGCAGTATGAGATGAGGTGGTTGTTGTTTAGTCACTAAGTCATGTCTGAGTCTTTGTGAACCCATGGACTGTAGCCCACCAGGCTCCTCTGTCCATGGGATTTCCCAGGCAAGAGTACTGGAGTGGGTTGCCATTTCCTCCTCCAGGAGATCTTCCTGACCAGGAATTGAACCCACATCTCCTGCATTGGCAGGGGGATTCTTTACCACTGAGCTACCAAGGAAGCCCCAAGAGACAAGGAACTAAGTTTGAGTTTCTTCATCTCAAGGATGAAGTGATGTAATACGTGATGTAACATCTACATCTCTTGTTTCTGGGAAGTGTCTTGAAAGTATTTCAGAAGTTTGCAAAGACAGCTGGTGAACCCATCCCCTACCACGAGAAATTTCTCTTTCCCCATCAGACTTCAAACTCCTGGAGAACAAGGAATGTATACAAAAATCCTTTTGTATCTTCAGTGTATCTTGGGTGGAATGATACATTTAATACATCATCTCCTTCTAGTACTTAACTTCACACCAACACACTACTGTTCACACTCCTTGACATGCTGATTCCTGAAAAATCATGATAAGGACTCCCTTTCTGTATACTTTCCCTTCCTCTCTTGCCCTTTCTTGCTTGGGAAAAAAACCCCAAACCTGTAAAAGAATTCTTTCCTGCTCTATGCCTGCATCCAAGTAGCAAAACATGCCAGGAGAGCCCAGAACAACCACGGTCCCACTTAAAATATATGACTCTGAACCTCTAAGCAGGAAAACTGGAGTGGGCAGCCATTCCCTTCTCCAGGGGATCTTCCCACCCAGGGATTGAACCCAGGTCTCCCGCACTGCAGGGAGATTCTTTACTGTCTGAGCCCCTGGGGAAGCTGAACCTCTAAGCTGTGCTCTTGAATGTAACCTCACCACCTTCCACCTGCTCCCAGTCTGGTCATGCTCCCGTTACACATCTGGATGTGTATAAGAGACAGCACTGCAGGGAGATTCTTTACTGTCTGAGCCCCTGGGGAAGCTGAACCTCTAAGCTGTGCTCTTGAATGTAACCTCACCACCTTCCACCTGCTCCCAGTCTGGTCATGCTCCCGTACTCTGCGTGGTGACACGCTGTCCCTCTCAGACCAGCAATCTGTCCCTTATCCTCACTCTCGGGGGTGGGGGATGGTGTTGCTTCTAGTTAGGAAAATAGAGTTGATAAGAAAAGAAATTCCACACATGTTTTCACGCCCACACCTCCCCACCTATCAGCGTCTGTCCCTACACCTCTGCCTTCCCTCCAAGTACTGTGGATAAATTCTCGAAGTAACATTTCGTGGCCAGCCCCTCCTCTCCTACATGCGGTCGTACCCCCTTCTCCTACTCAAGGACACAGAGACAGTGATTTTCCACTCCTTTCTGCATCACCGCTTTTCCTCTTGACTAGATGGCTTCCCCGAGCTTGAAAGCTCGGTATTATTTCTCCCGCCTTAAAAACCCAGCGCTGATCTCACTTTTCCTTCCCTGCTCTGTTCCATTTTCTGCTCCTGTTTACAGAAAAATTCCCTAAAATAGTTGTCTCCTCTTGCTGTTTCAAATTCTTTTCTTCCTTTCCTCTCTTTGGCTCTGAGCCCTTGTCCCACTTATAAAGACATGACTTGATAACATCAACATCTGTTCCCTGCTGTGAAACCCTGTGGTCATTCCAGAGCCTGCATCTTAGTTAAATTGTGAGTAGTCCTGTCGACTTCATCCTTCTCCTTCAAAACTGTAAATGTTTCTTTTCTTCCAGGACAACACATACAAAGAACCTGCCTATCAATGTAGGAAACACAAGAGACACAAGTCTGATCCCCCGATTGGGAAGATTCCCCTGGAGTAGGAAATAGCAACCTGCTCCAGTATTCTTGCCTGGAAATCTCATGGACAGAGGAGTCTGCTGGGGTCCAGTCCCTGGGGTCACAAAGAGTCCGACACGACTGACTGACTGAACACATACACAGAAACGTGTATTGGTTGAGGTTTTAGCAGATATAGATAAAATAGCAGGGATTTTAAAGAGACATTTTCATGAATGGACTGTTGAGAGAAGCCTGACAGAGCAAGGGATGTTATTAACCTGAAGAATAATCTCCCCAGGAAGCTGTTGGCATTTTCAGACCTGAAGGGGTAAAGGGTGCAAATGCTGTTATAGGACCTTCCTGGGAGTTGGAACCAAAAAAGGGGGTGCACAGAGGGTGGTCCTGGAGAATGTAACCCCTGCCAGAACTGCTCTGAGGAGGGATGGCAGGGAGGAGAAGGGCCCATCACTCCGCCTGTATCCTCTGTTGTCCAGACAGAGATGCTCAGTGGATAAACCCAAAGGGGAGCCAGAGGGCAAGAAAACCCACAGGATGGATCAAGTGGTGGCAGTCTTCCAGGGCACACACAGCTGGGGAAGGCAGAGGAAGGACCTCAGACAGCAGCAGTGGCCGCAGAGCAGACGACACTGACTGTCCCTCTCCTTCTGGGCGGGTCCCCTCCAGCAAGGTTGCACGTCCGGTGATTCTGTCCTCACATGTCTTCTTCCCTTTTCTAACCACACTTTGTGATCTTTCAAGGTCTCATGGCCTCCAGTACCATCCATTTGCTAATGACCTTGACATTTATATCCTCAGGTGAAACTTCCCTTGGAAACCCGCTCTTATATTCAACCTCTGCTCAACAGTAGCCCTTGTTCCCAGGTTCACAGTGAAATTCCTGAGCATCCACACACCACCCCCCACCCAGGGCCTGCTCCTCCAAGAGTCTTCTCTATCTCAGATCATGACGATTTGATCTTTCTAGTTTCTAGGTCAACAGTCTTGGCTTCATTCTAGCTTAGTTTTGTTAAATCTCACATCACATATCCAGTTTATCAGCACATAATTTTTACTCTACTTTGAAAACAGTTCAAGAATTTCAGCTGGGGAAGGCAGAGGAAGGACCTCAGACAGCAGCAGTGGCCGCAGAGCAGACGACACTGACTGTCCCTCTCCTTCTGGGCGGGTCCCCTCCAGCAAGGTTGCACGTCCGGTGATTCTGTCCTCACATGTCTTCTTCCCTTTTCTAACCACACTTTGTGATCTTTCAAGGTCTCATGGCCTCCAGTACCATCCATTTGCTAATGACCTTGACATTTATATCCTCAGGTGAAACTTCCCTTGGAAACCCGCTCTTATATTCAACCTCTGCTCAACAGTAGCCCTTGTTCCCAGGTTCACAGTGAAATTCCTGAGCATCCACACACCACCCCCCACCCAGGGCCTGCTCCTCCAAGAGTCTTCTCTATCTCAGATCATGACGATTTGATCTTTCTAGTTTCTAGGTCAACAGTCCTGGCTTCATTCTAGCTTAGTTTTGTTAAATCTCACATCACATATCCAGTTTATCAGCACATAATTTTTACTCTACTTTGAAAACAGTTCAAGAATTTAGCACTTCTCCTCACCTTGACTGCTAAGACCCTTGGCCAAGTAGCTTTGCCAGTTACACAGAGCATTGCAGTACCCTGTGTGGAGGGTGCTATGGTGTGCTTCCCAGACCCTGTGGCCCCCTCAGAACTGAGCCTGCATCCCCTCCACTGCTGAAGGGCTGGTGGCTGAAGGTTCTCAGTGAGTCCCTCTCTGGGAATTGTCCTCCCCTGCAGTGCGCTGTCTAATGCAAGTCCATCTTTGTCTTGGAGTCAGTATGCATCTAGTTTCTGGCCCCTATGGGGTAGAAAGACCCAGCTCTCTTAAGTCTGGATAACACTAAAAGATCATTGCAGCTTCCAAGACCCCTGGGATCATATGAAGCTTTCTCTCACCTGCATCTCTGAACAAACCCTCCCTCTCCCTCTGCTAAATCTGCTTTTTTCCCCCTCCCCACATAAATCCAAGGTGATCCCTGCTAAAGTCTCTTCATGCAGATAGCTGTCTAATGCAAGTCCATCTTTGTCTTGGGGTCAGTATGCATCTAGTTTCTGGCCCCTATGGGGTAGAAAGACTCAGCTCTCTTAAGTCTGGATAACACTAAAAGACCATTGCAGCTTCCAAGACCCCTGGGATCATATGAAGCTTTCTCGCACCTGCATCTCTGAACAAACCCTCCCTCTCCCTCTGCTAAATCTGTTTTTTTCCCCCTCCCCACATAAATCCAAGGTGATCCCTGCTAAAGTCTCTTCATGCAGATTTCTATCTTGGAGTCTGGCAGGGAAACATGCCTAAGAAGGCTTCTCGGCGACCTGCCTGAGATAATTCTTGTCCTCCTGCAGTCTATCACTGAGCAC
>SJYC01033740.1:0-51466 GCA_006408675.1 Madoqua kirkii | reverse complement strand
TTTGCAGTTCTCCCGGTGTAGGTTGGAATGGTTGATGGGGCCAGATGGTGGTGGCCTGAATCAGGCCATGCTGGGGACTGTGCGCTCTGCTAGGTGAGAGGGACCTGGGGCAGGTCTGCTGGTTCAATGGGATCTGATCTGTGGTCAGTTCAGCAGTCGCTCAGTCCTGTCTGACTCTTTGTGACCCCATGGACTGCAGCACGCCAGGCCTCCCAGTCCATCACCAACTCCCAGAGTTCACCCAAACTCATGTCCATTGAGTCGGTGATGCCATCCAACCATCTCATCCTCTGTCATCCCCTTCTCCTCCTGCCTTCGATCTTTCCCAGCATCGGGGTCTTTTCCAATGTGTCAGTTTTTAGTATCAGATGGCCAAAGAGTTGGAGCTTCAGCTTTAGCATCAGTCCTTCCAATGAATATTCAGGACTGATTTCCTTTATGATGGACTGGTTGGATCTCCTTGCCAGCAGTGATTTAAAATATTTTCTCTTCCCTGATCGATGTTGTTTATGCCAATTTCTTAATTCTTTGTTTTCTAGGGATGCATGGTTTGCCTGAAAGTGGAGAACAATTTAATGTCCATCCATGGTTAAGAAAAATCCACACTATGGGATTGGTGGGGCATTAAAAATAATGCCTGGGTGGATAATGCATGACACGGCAAGGTGGCTAGGAGGTATTGTAAAGTGAGAAGAGCGCGATGAAGAGTGAGGGGTATGGTAAGATCCCACTTACTCTTCTGGAAAGAAAAGATGATTCTGGAATAGGAAAAGGGAGGGAAGGGAATGTGGAAACATGAGTGGTGAGTGGTAGACCCTGGTGGGGCCATGTCAGCCAGCGTCCAGGGATGGTCTCTCAGAGGCTGTGAACTCAGGATATTGACTAGGAATCAACACACACATGAGCTTTTTTGGGAGGTAGGGAGAGCCCTTTACCTCCTGCATTTTCAAAAATACTGAGAGAGACCCAGATGCACCCAAGGGCTCAGAAGTGTGGCTGTCGGAGCAAGATGCCTTTGTATTCCAGGAGGCTGAGCCCATAGGATGCTAAGAGGGTTGACCTGAGTTTCTCTGGGGATAAGGATTTGAGTGTGACCGTCTGTGGCTGCTATTCAGTGCCTCATAATCGGATTATTTCAGCAGAAGGATGCTTCATTGCTAATTGGCATAGGGCAAGCGCCAGGAGCCAGGGTGTCCCTCTAGAGGAGGGAGGGGGAAATTAGAGGAGGCTTGAATAGGAGAGGTGCCTTTGGAGACGTTTAAATGGGTTTGAGAGGGAGCCTGTCACATCTGGTTGTTGTGATAATTAGATTAGGAAGCAGAGAGATGAGGAGAGATGGCTTCCAGTGTAATCTGCACAGACTCGGCCCGAGCCGGAGGTGGATCTGAAAATAGATGGTGTGCAGAGGTGACCTCCAGAGGACCACACGCCTGGAACCTGAAGCGTGCAGGCCCGGCCCTGGAGGGCATCTGTGCTGAGGCTTCCAGCCCCGTCCATAGAGCCATCTGTGGACTGGAACCCCTGGGGTGCTTGTTTGACAGTACAACTTCTCAAGTCCTGCCCCTGCACATCCCAGACCAGCAGACCCAGGTTTGGCCCCAGGGGTCTGTATTTTAAACAAGTTTCTGGGTGATTGTGAGGCTTGTTCAATTTAGCAGTCACTGACCTAGTTTGACAGCAGCATCTGAGAGCAGGGTGAGGACATTCACCTGGGATCACGCCATGAGCACAGCAGCACATGCACTGTGCCGTGAACTGTGCGTACGGTGGATCTCGTTTATCCCTCCCGGCCAGCCCTGTGGTTGACAGATGAGGGTACCGAGGTTCTGAGAGGACTGGAGACACGGCCAAGGTCACAGAGCTAGTGAGCGCCACAGAGCAGACAGCATCAATGCCTCCAGGGCCCCTTAGGTCATTGTTGTCCAGGCTTCCTAACACAGTCACAGAGCCCTCCACCCATGAAATGGTGCCTAGTTGATGCCAGCTGATCCCAGTTCTCCCAGCTGATCTCTGCCCACCCACCCCTACCCCACCACCCAGGATCTCAGCTCTTGACTCCAACTTCAACTTTCTCCTGTGCCCTCACTTCCTTACAGATGTAGCCACTCATGTTTCTGCTGTTGTTGTTGGGAGAAGAAATGGAAACCTCCGACTTGTCACTCCTAGTTCCTGGCTCTCTCCATTAAACCATGCAGCTTCCCATCCGTCGTGTTTTGACCCCACTTCTGTGCACATCAGGGGCTCACTTTCAGTCTGTGCTGTCGGCCAGTGGGGCATTCGGCAGTGACCGCAGCCAGGCTGGCTTTGATGAGTGTCAGCCCCAGCCCGGGCTTAATCTCCATTCCTGCCACCATGCCCTGGGCCCATGAGTCCATTGATTATAAAGACAAGATGACTGGGGAAAGAGGTCAGCAGACATCCAGAGCATGAATCATTTCACCCACCTGGTAATGAAAGTCCTCCTCTGGCGAAGGTGAGCATTCACTCATGACACAAGCATCTTCATGGTTGTGCCCATTCAGAGAGGTCTATCTATACACATCTCCCCCAGACACCCTCATTATCAATTTCCCAACCGTCTTACTTTCAAGTCCTCATCTCTCCAGCCAAATTGTTAGTCAATGTTCATGAACCAGTATAGATGGAGACCTCTTCTTTTGAGCAAACTGAACAGCCAGAGGTCTGCTTCTGAGGTTCTGGCCATTGCAAGGCCTTCACTTTGTTGCCTTGGTGATCCTCTAGGTCTTCTCTGTGGCTGAAGCTCTGTCTCTGCCCACTTTTGGCCTATTGCTAGAATCTTGTGCAGCACTTTCTCTCAACAAGGCTGGTCATGGGGAATTCCCCTTGAGGTGATGGGTACTAACTTGAGGGAGGGGAGATGATGCAGACAGAGGAAGAGTCCTGGGAGTCATGGTCATCTGCCCATGGACTTTGCTTGAGCCTTCAGATCCTATTAATCCAATCTGTACACACCATTTTTCTTGATGGGAGTGCTGCAGCGCATGCCAGTGGGTTATAACGTGATGGGTCAGACAACGTCCGATTCACAATGGAGAAATCAGGTTGTCTAGTAATTTGGTGTGTTGCAGCCAAGCATTCTCTACCAGGGCCTATATCAAGCCAGGGAGTCTCAGAAGAATAGGATTTGAAGAGGATGGCATAGCTTCACTCGAAATCCTTCAAAATGTGTGCTGTGGTTCTTCCATGGGGCCTGCCACGGGCTCCAGAAAGCATCTGTATCTACCAGAGACTTCAAACACCATCAGATCTGCTGGTTACACAGCCTGAGGGCAGAGCAGCTTGAGTGACAGCTCTGACCTGATCCAGTGCCTTTTCTCCCTCTGGTTCTTAATCAACGTGGGCAGCCTTCATGTTACTTGGAAAAATGGGTCACCAAATGAAGCATATGTTACCTCTAAGATCCAGAGACACCCAGGAGGCATTGTGTCTATTTCATAGTGGGAGAAGGGGCCAGATAGAGAAGCCTGTAGTTCACCTTGGAAGAAATACATCAACATGCCCCAGATCACTGGATTCCTAGAAATCTCACTGAATTTTCTTGAAATGAAAAAAAATTTTTTTGACCACACCACATGGCAGGTGAGATATTAGTTCCCTGACCAGGGATCAATCCCATGCCCCCTGCAGTGGAAGCATGGAGTCTTAACCACTGGACCACTGGGGAATTTTCTCAGAATTTAAGATTCTGTTGGTTAGCTTTTGGAATGGGCTCAACTGGGTGGCTCTTTCGCTGCCACTCCCCGTTTGGCTCTGCAGTGGCATCATCTGGCAGTTCACCTGGGGCAGGTTAGTCCCAGGTGGCCTCACCCACATGTCTGGCAGTTGGTGCTGGCTCTAGGCTGGACTTCTGTCTCCATTTGGTCTCTGATTCTCAGGGAAGGGAGTCCAGGCTTCCTCGTATGCTGCCGTCAGGGTTTTAAGAAAGCAGAAGCTGAGGGATCATCAGGTCCAGGATCAGAACTCCCCACAATTTTGCTTTTGCTCCATCCTAAAGGTCAAAGTAAATCACAAGTTGGCTCAGACTCTGGGGGCTGAAAGAGGTGGAATAGGTGGAGAAATAGAATCTGCTTCTTGATGGAAAGAACCACAAAGCCATGCTGTAGTAGAGCACGGATACAGGAAAGGGAGGAATTTGTGGCTATTGCTTGTAGCCCCCACAGAATTCATTGATGTATGAAATTGAGGTCAGCCTCAGGGGGCACAGAGCAAGCCCCAGGACGTAGGTGACACGCAGAATAACACTTCAAGAAAACCTATGAGAATACAAGCAAGAGTGATGCTTTCACAGGGGTAACCTTGAATTTCCCCCAAGTTATTTATAAAGTACATCATTTGAAGTACATCAGTTATTTAATGGTCATTAACCTCCAGTTGCTAGTGCTCACTGAGATACACCAGAGAGCTGATATCAAATTTGAGACCAGCTCTTCTGGACAAGAAGGAATATCCAAGAAGGAGCAAGAGAAGATGACTTTTCCTGGAATGCCTGTGTCCTGTTCTGTTCTGGACAAATATTATTTCTGGAGTTTATACCTATTAGTTTGCAAGAGGGCTTAGGGACCTAAAATTCAATTAGATGATTTAATCTAGATGATCACCAAAGAATTGATACTGTGGTGCTAGAGAAGACTCATAAGACTCCCTTGCACTGTAAAATCCAACCAGCCAATCCTAAAGGAAATGAACCCTGAATATTCATTGGAAGGACTGATTCTGAAACTCCAATACTTCAGCCATCTGATGCAAAGAGCTGCTTCATTGAAAGAGACCCTGATGCTGGGAAAGATTGAAGGCAGGAGGAGAAGGGGATGACAGAGGATGAGATGGTTAGATGGCATCATTGACTCAATGGACATGTATTTGAGCAAACTCCAGGAGATAGTGAAGGACAGGAGAGCCTGATGCGCTACAGTTCATGGGGTTGCAAAGAGCTGGATATGACTTAGCGACCGAACAACAACAACAAAACATCTAGATATACTCTCACATCATCTAAATATAGTTTCTTGCGTTTGCTTTCTACATCATTAAGAAATGATGTGTTGACATAGAAAACAAAGGGGGAAGGGGCCAGAGGATAAATTAGGAGTCAGATACACACTCCTATATATAAAATAGATAAACAACAAGGTCCTGCTGTATCACATAGGAAACTATATTCAACGTCTTGTAATAACTTAAAAACAATCTCAAGTCTGTTAGCCAAGAATATGCATTTGGTAATCTTACCTTTAATTTAATCACATTCTTGGCTTAAACTTGTTGATTTTGGAATTCTGTAGAAGTTCCTCTATTGTTTTATGACATTTAAGATGGAATGCTTGAGTTCTGCTTGATGTTTTGCTTTTCTTTGTGTGTGATTAATTTTTTTTTCTGCTTGAAATGTATTGTTTTTTAACTGTTGAGCTCAATATATCAACTAAGAAATGCCGCGGAGTTGAAGAATTTGAAACAATTCCCCAAGTGATAGATTCATATCTGTCTTCCTATATCATTTCTATATTTTAAAGGAACTCCCTTATATTTTACCTTTAAATATGTCTTCTGTACCTTTGTTGGGTTTTTCTCCTTTAGAGCCACCAGGTTGTAGTTGGCTTGTCTTGTTTTTGTCCTATGTACCTACTAGCCATCTTTAGTTGCCTTACTTTTATTTATTTGGCTGCAGTGGGTCTTAGTTGTGGCATGTGGGGTCAGGTTTCCTGAACAGGGATCAAACCTGGGCACCCCTGAAGTGGGACCACAGAGTTTTAGCCAGTGGACCACCAGGACCTTTAGTTGCCTTAATATTTCTCCTTTTCATCAGAAATCACTAGTTGAAACCATCCCTCTATGCTGATGGTTCAACAGTCAACCATGCTTATTCTGTTTAATAAACTTACTAGTTCTGTAATGTCAAGTTGATAAATCTTCCATATACATTAAGAGAAAGAATAAAACGGTTTCATTATTCTAAAACCTCTGTACATAAAAGGGGGAAGATAAAGATCATTCCAGAGTCTTCCTCCATAGGGATACAGCTGTTGACATATATTCAAATGTTAAGATTTAAATTGAATACTGTTACCAGGCCAACTCGGTTGTGTAATCTATATTTGCAGCCCATGGTGTCGCAAAGAGTCAGACATGACTGAGTAACAACCACATCCATCTCTCCAGACCCACTTGGTGCACTTTTCCACTCTGCCGGGTGTTCCAGGAGGCTACCCGCTGTGGGCCGTGTCCCATCGGCTGGCTCCCTAGGACCTTCCCTCCCATCGAGTTCAAGCAAGAGAGGCAGTAGCAGGAGATCAGAAGGGAGCCGAGAGAGGTCCCTCTCTCCGGGCTGGGCCACAGCTGGGAGGGCGGGGGCTCCTCTCCCCAGGTCACAGCTCCCACCAGACAGTCCTTCCCTACAGCTCCAATCCCTGTGGCTTTCTGCATCAGCCTCTTCCTTGCGCCCTCTTAGCCCTCCGGGGTTATACCTACCTCTTGCCGTTGTTTGCACCTCTGTGCTTCACCACCTCCTGCTGATTTTTCTGAATGTTTCCCTCACCTTTGTTAATAGACTCTCTGCTTCATTATTTTCATTCACCCTTTTTGAGTATGCCATCTGTTTCCTGTTTAACCTTGACTGTAATGATCTATAAGCATAAAATCCTTTAGCGCTTAAACTTTATATTCCTCGGGAAATGCATTAAAGCCTTGAAATCCAGATGTCTGGAAAAAACTTGTTGTGTTTGTTTGTTTTGTATGCTTATTTTTGTTGCCTCCCCTTCTAAGTGTGCTGAGTGGCTTAGGTGCCATTTCTTTGCATTTCAATACCCTCTAGACGCCTCTCACTTCTAAGTGCTCAGATGTAGTGAAATACTTCTTGACTGACTGCTCATCATACCTGAGGCAGGACCTTTTCTCCAAAACGCACAGGTTCCATCCACTCTTCTGACTCAAGAAACTGCTAAAGGTTAGATGAGAGGTTACGTCACCTGAGATGGATTTGGGATTAATGTTAGAAAAAAAGTTCGGTACCACCTTTTGGGGATTTGATGACACGTCTGGTGCCAGGTAGTACTCCAGCTGTTTGGACACAGTAACCCATTCCACGGGGGATACCTCTGGGCTTCGTATTTCCCTCCCCAGTGTAGTTTGCTACCCGCGTTTATATCAGAGAGAGACAGAAACCAGAACCCTCTGTGGCAGATTAGACATAAACACGAAGTGTCTGATACTCTTCCCACTGAAAATGGGTTCTACTTCCCTTCTCCTTGAATCCAGACTGGCCTGGGTCTGCTTTTACCATAGATTACACAGGGCTTCCCTTGTGGCTCAGCTGGTGAAGAATCCACCTGCAATGCCGGAGACCTGGGTTCGATCCCTGGGTTAGGAAGATCCCCTGGAGAAGAGAAAGGCTGCCCACCCCAGTATTCTGGCCTGGAGAATTCCATGGACAGTCCAGGCGGTTGCAAAGAGTCGGACACAACTGAACTACTTTCACTTCAGTTCACATAGGACGTAATCCGATAGTCGCTCTAGGGCTGCCCTTTAAGATCGGCAACTTCTGCCTTATTCTCCTAGAAGACAGCCCCCATAGAAGAAGGACAGCTATCCTGAGATCACCATTCTGTGAGAAGCCTACCCCGCATGCAGCAGACCCTGCAGAGGACCTGATCTGTGGAGACAGAGGGACCAAAGGACATAGAAATGCTGAACTTGTGCGTGAAGAGGCCAGCTTGGAAATGGACCCTCCAACCCCAGCCGCATCCCTGGACACCCCATGGTTAGGAGTCCCCACAGACTTTGTGGGTCTGAATCTCTGACCCACAAAACTGGGAGCAAAATAAATCACCAGATATGGGGATAGTTTGTATCCAGTGATAGATAAAAAGAATAATCTCTTTCAATGATGTTGCCCCAGTGATTACTTTTCTAGTGCTCTTTCATCAGATGAGAAAAATTTCCATTCAGTTCCATTTCCCTCTGAACGTGCTTCATGGATAAAGGTGGGATTAGAAGCGGTGCCGTGCTGCAGTCCTCCTTATAGATAAGGACAGGCCTGGGGAGAGAGCGCAAGGTCATGGCTTGGAAATCGGGTGATCTTGCTGGCAACGTGGGAACTAAAAGGGAGGTGAGAAGATCTTCTATTTACTCCTTAGCTGTCCAGCATATATGTGGTGCCTGTCATGTGCTAAACAGTGGATGAACCATGAGGATAAATGGATGAATAATGAAGAGGAATGCCTTTCAGGAGTTTACAGAGCACACGGACTCAGAAACCAATGACTAGGGAATTATGTGATAAGTGCTTTTTGTAGAGCTGCAGAGAAGAAGCGTCCTCTAAGTGCTCCCTTAGGGGACGGGCACTGAATTGAGTCCAGGAGGAGGTGCTCACAGATGGGAGAGGAAATGCATTACACTCAGAAGGAAGGTACCATGAAATCAAGGAAATATAGAAGTTCTGGGAACTAGAACTTCTAACCAGGCACAAAGCAGAGAAATTTGATCATGGGCTACAATCTTTATATCATGGGTAAAGCTTTTTTTTTAATTCATTGATTTGTAGTATTGACCATTTTTTTTTTCCCTAGAGCAAATTGTTCTGCCACAGTCAATGTCAACCTAATAACAGTTTGACAACTGGCTTGTGAAATTCCTGAGTATTAACAATGGATGCTCAGAAGACGATATGAACAGATTCTAGCACACCACTGGGCCAACTGAAGGAGCTTTTGAGCTTTATGTATATACAAATACAGGAACTAATTTGTATTCCATAGTATCATTGTGTAACTGTTCCAGAGTCCATTGCAATAATCTAGATGAAAGATTCTTAGTTTAGCTATATCAGTTCAGTTCAGTTCAGTCACTCAGTCATGTCCGACTCTTTGTGACCCCGTGAATTGCAGCAGGCCAGGCCTCCCTGTCCATCACCAACTCTCGGAGTTCACTCAGACTCATGTCCATCAAGTCAGTGATGCCATCCAGCCATCTCATCCTCTGTCGGCCCCTTCTCCTCCTGCCCCCAATCCCTCCCAGCATCAGTGTCTTTTCCAGTGAATCAACTCTTCACATGAGGTGGCCAAAGTACTGGAGTTTCAGCTTCAGCATCATTCCCTCCAAAGAAATGCCAGGGCTGATCTCCTTCAGAATGGACTGGTTGGATCTCCTTGCAGTCCAAGGGACTCTCAAGAGTCTTCTCCAACACCACAATTCAAAAGCATCAATTCTTTGGCACTCAGCTTTCTTTACAGTCCAACTCTCACATCCATATATATATGTTATTAAATACATAAAATAAGCATTACTAATGTGTAACACTGAATATTAAATATAATAAATACATATGTTTTAGAGGAAAGTTAATAAGCTTTGATGTCAGGCTAGATGCAATGAATAAAGAAAAGGGGCCAGAGATAGGCAGAGGATTTGGAGACATGATTGAGAATCAAATCATGTGCATCAAAGGATCTTGTCTTCAGAAGATAGTGGCAAGCCACTAAAAGATTTAAACTGGGGAAGAAGACAATTGGATACATGATTTTCTCTTGAAAACAAATGATACCTCTCAGAAAATGCTTATGGAGAAAGGCTCTCAACATGACCATGTATTATAATAGGTTAGGGTGATTAGCTTTAAATTAAAAAAAAAAAATTTCAGATGGCAACATTTTATCTCAGAATTGCAAAGATGGTTTAACCAGAACATTCACTAAGGCAATGAAGCACCTTAACATATTTAAGGAAAAAAAGATAAGGTTCTTATCACTTGGCACAGGAAAAAAAAAGTATTAAAAAATTCAACACTTATTTATGATAAAAATTCTTATGGGAAATATAGAAACCCAAGGGAGCCTCCTTAACTGACTAAATAGTATTTACTTTAAAACATTATAGTAAACATCATACATGCTTACTATAACTGTGGAAAATTCTTCAAGAGATGGGAATACCAGACCACCTGACTTGCCTCTTGAGAAATCTGTATGCAGGTCAAGAAGCAACAGTTAGAACTGGACATGGAACAACAGACTGGTTCCAAATAGGAAAAGGAGTACGTCAAGGCTGTATATTGTCACCCTGCTTATTTAACTTCTATGCAGAGTACATCATGAGAAACGCTGGACTGGAAGAAACATAAGCTGGAATCAAGATTGCCAGGAGAAATATCAATAACCTCAGATATGCAGATGACACCACCCTTATGGCAGAAAGTGAAGAGGAACTAAAAAGCCTCTTGATGAAAGTGAAAGAGGAGAGTGAAAAAGTTGGCTTAAAGTTCAACATTCAGAAAACGAAGGTCATGGCATCTGGTCCCATCACTTCATGGGAAATAGATGGGGAAACAGTGGAAACAGTGTCAGACTTTAGGTTTTGGGGCTCTAAAATCACTGCAGATGGTGACTGCAGCCATGAAATTAAAAGACGCTTACTCCTTGGAAGAAGTTATAACCAACCTAGATAGCATATTCAAAAGCAGAGACATTACTTTGCCTTCTAAGGTCTGTTTAGTCAAGGCTGTGGTTTTTCCAGGGGCCATGTATGGATGTGAGAGTTGGACTCTGAAGAAGGCTGAGCGCCAAAGAATTGATGCTTTTGAACTGTGGTGTTGGAGAAGACTCTTGAGAGTCCCTTGGACTACAAGGAGATCCAACCAGTCCATTCTGAAGGAGATCAGCCCTGGCATTTCTTTGGAAGGAATGATGCGAAAGCTGAAACTCCAGTACTTTGGCCACCTCATGCGAAGAGTTGATTCATTGGAAAAGACTCTGATGCTGGGAGGGATTGGAGGCAGGCGAAGGGGCCGACAGAGGATGAGATGGCTGGATGGCATCACCAACTCAATGGATATGAGTTTGGGTGAACTCTGGGAGTTGGTGATGGACAGAGAGGCCTGGCGTGCTGCTATTCATGGGGTCCCAAAGAGTCAGACACGACTGAGCGACTCAACTGAACTGAAGCATCATACATAGGGTGACCTGTTAGAAGCATTTCTATTACTATATTGAAAATGGGAGCAAATACTTTCTATCATGGTATTCTATCAAATAGCATGTCTATTTGACATTTTACTGGAGATCCTACTTAGCATAGTAAGAAGAGAAGAATAAAAAATGAGCGACACAAGAGTTACAGGGGCAGAGAGAAAATCACAAAGAAGAAAGAAGAGAGAAAATTTCCCTTATTTACAAATAAGTGAATCTCTCTTCCTTGGCAAAGTGACCATGTAAGGTGACTACTATTACCTCCCACAATTTTTCCGATCTGGATAATGAAGATAAGTAATTTGAGTGACTGCAAAGAGGTGGAGTCCTTTAATAAGACACCCTCTTAAAACCCATTAGATGCATTATTTCCTGGGCTTCAAACCACTGAAGGGTCCCCCAACAGCTGTAGGGTCTCCCTCAGCTTCTTTGCACGGCATGTCTTCTTGTAATCTGGGTCCCATCCTTCTACCCCTTCTCAGATTCTGCTACTGATGGTTCCGTCTTGGGCTTGCTTGGATTCCCTCATGCTGTGCTTAGTTGCTCAGTCATGTCGGACTCTGAGACCCTATGGACCGTAGCGCTCCAGGCTTCTCTGCTCATGGGGATTCTCCAGGCAAGAATACTGGAGAGGGTTGCCATGCCCCCCTCTCTTTCCGATCCAGGGATTGAACCCAAGTCTCCCATGTTGAAGGTAGATTATTAACCATCGGAGCCACCAGGGAAACCCTGGATTCCTGTGGGCACCCTGCAATTCCTTCCCAGGTGATGCTGTTCACCAGGCTCCTACTTCACCATAACGCTCCAGAGTAGCACCTGGAAAGCTCGTTGCTTCCCCCTACTGGCCGTCGTGAACTATTGGTGAGGACAAGGAAGTCCACAGCCTTCCCCCGTGATAATCACCCTTGGAACTTCACGATCTGCATGGATTTTATACAGACATTCCTGTTGTTTTATGCTGCTCAAATTCCCCTTCATCACTAAAGGACCCATTTTGCCAGTTGCTGGGAAGGCTGTTGGCTGACTTGTCCACTCTTGACTCTTTTTGGAACTGCTGAGCAAGGCTGCTCAGCCCTGGGCCACATCCCTCACTTTCTAAGCCAATTCATACCCAAGGGTTGCTCAAGAAGTGGAGTAAAATGTGGCCCCCTTCTTCCAGCTCAGGCCAGTTCTGAAGGTTTATCCCAGCTCCAGAGTTTCCAGTAGGTTCCTCGGAAGCCTTGTCATGACTTATTACAGTCCAATCTGCACCCCTAGAGGTGAAGATCTGAGGCTTCTCCCCAGTGAGTGTCCTGCACCTTCTTTCTACCTGCTTCTGAGGAACCAGGCCCAGGGCCCCTACCCTGAGGCAGGTAGGTTGTGCTCATAGCTGGGGCCTCCAGCAGCTGCATTGTCCATGAGTAACTTAGGTGACTCTTCTGTTCAGGAAGGTTTGTGAAAGCCTAGTAGGTTGCTGTCTGCCAGACCTGGGTCCCAAATTCTGTTCCGTTGTTTTCCCACCCTTGGCAAGTCAAAGGCCTAGCTCTTTCTTTTCCTGAAAACAAAACAATGAACTGAGATTTCTTAAAACCTGCCTCAGAGGACTGTTGAAAAGTTTGAATAAGAGAAATGCTTGCTAATCATATATGTTGAAAAGCTTAGCAACATGCCTCATGTAGATGGGGGGGTTGTGTAAAATGCTTGTCTCTTGAGAAGTGGAGAGATGTGGTGAATATAAATTGAAATCTAAGCGCCACAAAACACTAAGTAGAAACACCAAAACCCTTTAGTCTCACAGGATCTGACCTCAGACTGCTTGAAATTCTTTTCTTTGGCTGAAAGTATTGTCTTTCACCCCTGTTAGCATGTGTATGCCCTCTGGGTAACTTCAATTGTCACTCAAAAAATTCCTGAAGTTTTTTAAGTCCCTGCTTTAGCCCAGGCTCTGCTAATCAGATTCTTTCCAGGGCTGGTTTGAGGGAAAACTGAGATCAAGAGGCACTAAATACTTGGGGGAGGAAGAGAGGAGTGAGTGTGCGGGGACTTGAGGAAAGCTCCAGAAGAGGAGACAAGCCAAATACTCCGACACCTGCTCCTGGTCCTTGGAGCATCTGGCCGCTGCTTCCTGGAACTCTTCCCCTGCTCCGTCTCCTCCTGATTCCCTGACCAAGTCCATTCCAGAAACCTGTGGTCCAGATTAAATTCTGAGAAAACGACTTCAGTGCCTAGAGGATCATCATCACCTTGAAATGAGAGTGGAGTTGGCATCAGGAAGCTGGCGGCAGCCTCCTGCCGCTTGGTGACATGACCACCTGCTTCTCATTTTCGATCCTGAGGCTACATCTCCACGCCTTTCTGAAGTCTCAGCTCACCAGCCTCTCCCTCACTGTGACCCGCCTGCTCCAGTGCCCAGCACCAGGCACATCCTCTCCTTCTGACCCCCTCAGCTTTCTTAGGAGGATCAAGATGCTGAGTTTGGTGGGTTACCTCCAGAGGGCAGGCCCACGTCATCAGTCATATCCCCAGGGAATAGAGGACCATCCGAGCTTGATTTCTGACCCTGACACTCTGGGCTGGACCCCCTGGAAGGAGACCTTGGACGTGCCCTTGAATGCTGACACTTCCACCCCAGGTTCATCCCCAGCTGGTTATACCTTCCGTGATCAGGATATGGGCTGAAATGGCCAGGCCCCCTGCCGGGCGTGGTCACTGCAGCCGGATCCTCAGTGTTCCCTGAAGCTGCTCAGATGGATGCTGTCAGGGGACTGCCGCTAGAGGTGGCCGGCCCCCATGCTGCGTACCCCCTGATAGACGCAGAGGAGACTGAGATGTGGTGAATATAAATTGAAATCTAAGCGCCACAAAACACTAAGTAGAAACACCAAAACCCTTTAGTCTCACAGGATCTGACCTCAGACTGCTTGAAATTCTTTTCTTTGGCTGAAAGTATTGTCTTTCACCCCTGTTAGCATGTGTATGCCCTCTGGGTAACTTCAATTGTCACTCAAAAAATTCCTGAAGTTTTTTAAGTCCCTGCTTTAGCCCAGGCTCTGCTAATCAGATTCTTTCCAGGGCTGGTTTGAGGGAAAACTGAGATCAAGAGGCACTAAATACTTGGGGGAGGAAGAGAGGAGTGAGTGTGCGGGGACTTGAGGAAAGCTCCAGAAGAGGAGACAAGCCAAATACTCCGACACCTGCTCCTGGTCCTTGGAGCATCTGGCCGCTGCTTCCTGGAACTCTTCCCCTGCTCCGTCTCCTCCTGATTCCCTGACCAAGTCCATTCCAGAAACCTGTGGTCCAGATTAAATTCTGAGAAAACGACTTCAGTGCCTAGAGGATCATCATCACCTTGAAATGAGAGTGGAGTTGGCATCAGGAAGCTGGCGGCAGCCTCCTGCCGCTTGGTGACATGACCACCTGCTTCTCATTTTCGATCCTGAGGCTACATCTCCACGCCTTTCTGAAGTCTCAGCTCACCAGCCTCTCCCTCACTGTGACCCGCCTGCTCCAGTGCCCAGCACCAGGCACATCCTTTCCTCCTGACCCCCTCAGCTTTCTTAGGAGGATCAAGATGCTGAGTTTGGTGGGTTACCTCCAGAGGGCAGGCCCACGTCATCAGTCATATCCCCAGGGAATAGAGGACCATCCGAGCTTGATTTCTGACCCTGACACTCTGGGCTGGACCCCCTGGAAGGAGACCTTGGACGTGCCCTTGAATGCTGACACTTCCACCCCAGGTTCATCCCCAGCTGGTTATACCTTCCGTGATCAGGATATGGGTGGAAATGGCCAGGCCCCCTGCCGGGCGTGGTCACTGCAGCCGGATCCTCAGTGTTCCCTGAAGCTGTCAGATGGATGCTGTCAGGGGACTGCCGCTAGAGGTGGCCGGCCCCCATGCTGCGTACCCCCTGATAGACGCAGAGGAGACAGGATGAAGGAGACAAAATCATAAAAGAGAAATAAGAAATAAGAGAAGAAAGATGAAAGTGTGAACGGGGCTAGCGTGATCTAGGAACAAGGTTATCCTGAGACTCATAGATTTCAAAGGTTATCAGGCCCCTGAGTCGACTTTAACTCTCAGCCTTCAATAATCAGAACTCCAATTGCCCACCTAGCTCCATCATGTCCCTTGGGAAGATGGGACCAACAATTTCTTAGAGTTACAATAACAAGGTCCAATATACATACAGTGTCTTATACTTTTCCAAGAATATTCATTTACCTTCTCAGACTTAATGACCATTGCATCGTTATATGAAGTTAGTTTCCCACTTAGGATGCTCTTTTTTTCTGTACTGTGTTATTTAAAGTCTATCAGAACTTGGAGGTGAAAATAACACCACCACGCATATATCCATATTCAGGTGAGTGAAATTAACCAGAGAGATGAAGGAATTTGCTGTAAGCTACACAGATGTTAAGTGACAGAACTGAACACATGTGCCCTGATTAAAAATCCTGAGTTTCAGTTTGTGGGAGCAATTGTAGGAGCCCCCCTGACCCCAGCATATGCTGCACCTTTCAAGGGAGCCTGACTGAGCCAAGCATGATCTCAGTACCTCTCTGGGAGTGAATCTCCCTCCCAAAGGCACTCTGAAAGCATCAACATAGATTTATTTAAAGGTGGGGTGGAGGGATCCCAAAATAGTCTTAGTATCTGAGTATCATAAAAACCAGCTTTTGGAGTAGGGGGAGGGAAGTAGCAAGTGTTGTATTTCTAGTTCTATATGAAAGAAAAACAATAAAAAGATCATGGTGAAAAAAGACACCCAAAATAACAGATCAGTAAAAAAAAAAATAGCAAAGAAAAATAATAACAGCTCCTCAGTTAGGAAACTTACAAAAAAAAATTCTGTCTTCATCACACTTACTCTTTCCAAAAAGGAAAGAAAACAGCATCTGATTTTCCTGGAATAAATTTGTGAAAAATATGTGTTTTCTATGTTTTCCTCCATCCTGGTAGGATGCCACGTTCTAAGAGGGGTCTGTCCTTGCCTCCCCAGTGAGAGGCTCTCTCACCCTCTCTAGTTCTCATCTTCTGCCCTGTGGAGCACAGAGCGTTCGCATCCTGACGTGTGCTGAACCAGACTCGCAGCGTCTCACTGCCTGTGGCCCAGAGACCACAGGTGCTCACCTGGGGGGCTCTCTGTAGGGCAGCTGACAGCATGGCCGCCGGCTTCCCCCAGAGTGAGACCCAGAGGGCAAGGATAAGAAAGGGCCAGCGAGAGACAGAAGAAACAGTCTTTTCATAACCTAATCTCAGCAGTGCGACCCCATTGCTTTTGTCTGATTCATTCATTAGAAGTGAGTCACTAAACCCAGCCTATATTCGGAGGATATAATACTGGGGTGTACCTCTCAGGATGTGAGGTCCTTGGGGCTCATCTTAGAGGCTGCCCCCTCCCACACACTGAGTCCTGGACTGGGAAGATTTGTGGAATCCAACTGAATAAACCCGAACTGTGACTGACCTCAAGACCCACAAATGAGAAATAAATGATGACTGTCATAAGTCAATGAGATTTGGCAAAGGATTATTACTGCAGAGAAAGTTGGCTAAAGCACTCAGTCAAATGGAAACTTCCTCTCCCCCTCTCAGGGCTTCATATCCTCTTTTTCTAATTATTTTTCTCCATAGAATCTGTAGTATATCATATCTGCAATATAGTATATCTTATGAAGAAAAAGTTGTTCAGTTGTGTCTGACTCTTTGAGACCCCCTGAACTGTAGCCTGCAAGGCTCCTCTGTCCATGGAATTCTTCAGGCAAGAATGCTAGAGTAGGTTGCCATGCCCTTCTCCAGGGGATCTTCCTGACCCAGGAATTGAACCTGGGTCTCCTACCCTGGGGGCAAATTCTTTACCATCTGAGCCACCAGGGCAGCCAACAACATATATTTCCATTTTTTGTTTTATTGTTTGGCTTTACCTACTAGAATATACATTCTGTGAGGGTTGGGATTTTTGTCAGTTTTGTCTACTGCTATATCCTTAGCAATTATAACAGTTAGAATAGTGTCTAGAATATAATTCCCCCTGATAGATATGTATGGAATGGATGCATGAGTAAATGCTTATGCAAGAGGCAGTTCTGGGGAACTGATGTTAAAAGGAGTCTGTTCTCAGAAAGAAGAGTGACTACTATATCAGAGTGTAAATATCAGGATAGGAAGTCATTAGGAGTCATCTGAGAGGCTGGTCTCCCACTCTGAGTCCATAGGCTTCAAGTACTTACTGTAAACCCAAGGTGGGTGACAAGTTTACATTAGTTGGTCCAACATCACAGAAGAAGTTTGCATCCAGGAAAAACAACTTAACATGTTGCTGCGATAGTCACTCACACACACACACACACACACACACACACACCACAACACCCGAAGTGAGAGCGACATGCAAAAAGCCCCTCTAGGCAGGGCTGGTGGATACAAGGTCAACAGTCATCACGCTTTGAGTTCCTGATGTCTATGTGATGTTGAACACAAATCACAGGCAGCTTTTGTCGTAGTCTGCGAGGGCTCCATAACCAAGTACAGCAACTGGCTGGCTTAAAACAACAGACATTTATTCTCCTCTAGTTCCGGAGGCTAGAAATTTCACAATCCAGGTGCCAACAATGTTAGGTCCCTTTGAGAGTCCCTTGGACTGCAAGATCAAACCAGTCAACCCTAAAGGAAATGAATCCTGAATGTTCATTGGAAGGACTGAGGCTGAACCTAAAGCTCCAATACTTTGATGTGAAGAGCTGACTCACTGGAAAGACTCTGATGCTGGGAAAGATTGAAGGGAAGAGGAGAAGGGCATGATGGAGAATGAGATGGTTAGATAGCATCACTGACTTAATGCACATGAACTTGAGCAAACCCTGGGAGATAGTGAAGGGCAGAGGAGCCTGGCAGGCTGCAGTCCATAGGGTGGTAAAGAGCTGGACGTGACTTAACTGAGCAACATGCATAACTGAATCACTTTGCTGTACACCTGGCATTAACACAACATTGTAAATCAACTATCCTTCAATATGAATATTAAAACACAATACTGCCCTTGAGACACAAAACCCTTATTAAGGAAACAGTGTTTCTGGGAAGTCCTTGCCCAGCCAAACATCCCCATCCTCTGTGCTCATCTGGGTCCCACGTCCTCCAGGAAAATTTTCTGGTTGATTTCAGTGCTTACTTTCCTTTTCTTTCCCTGAAACCTTATGAAATATAAAGCCTACATCTCAGAACTTATTTTCAAGGAGATATCTAATTTGTCTACTCGTCCTTGATTCTATTATAAACCATGAGGATTTGGTGGAGGGTTAGAGAGAGAACTATTTTCAAGGCAACAACAATCTAATGCCCAACCGGTTGGAAGTTTAATGACTGCCTGACCCTGTTCTGCTCACTTGCACTAACTCAAGCAGTCACCTCAAATACCCTCTGGAGCTGCCAGAGGACGATTCTCTACCTTGTTCAAAGTCACAGAGCTGGTAAGTGACAGAGCCAGGATTTGACCCTGAGCTGAGTGATTTTAGATCCTGTGTTTTTAAAACCCTCCGCCATATCTGGGCTGCAGCCTGATCCAGTCCATCATGATTGTATGATGAGAACCAGCACTGTCACGTCTTTGAGCTACAGGTTTGTGCCAGGCATGTCAGTCGGCCTGTGCATCTGATTCTTTTACTGCGACTGTCCCTGCCCACAACCCCAGGCGCTGAGCCATTTGTTGGGCAGCTGTATGTGTGTGTGAGGAAGAGCTGGTAACTTGAAAGGCTCTGCTCACGCCGAGAAAATCGGACCCCCCCTTTTCCTTGTGAACTGTAGGAGGAAAGACACAGGGCTGTTGAAAATCAGCAGTGAGGCCATTTCCTTTTGTCTCTATGAGCCGAGGTAGCAAAGAAGGGAGTGAGAGAGAGTCTGGGAACCAGAGGGCCACCCTCCACGCTTTCCAGTTCAGGTCTCGGAGGAGCCTGAAAAATCTAAATGCAAATCGCTTGGTAGATGGTTATGACTGCATATTTGTCAGTGTAGGGATATTAGAAAACATGTTACTCACAGCTTGCCAAGCTTGGCCTGTAGCTTGTAAATAATTGGATTTATTATTATTGGGCTTCTCTCTGTATCCGTGTCCTGGTCTGATGCATGTTGGGGGCCGGTCTGAGAAAGCCAGGAGGACAAATAAACCAGGCTGGGTGGAGAGTAATGGTGGGGAATGGCTATCTGAGACTGGTGCTCAAGTGCTCCTCCACGGGGCACAGACCGGAAGGGAGGGAGGGAGAAGGCTACAGAGAGGCCTGTGGGAAGGGACCCTGGCAGAGTGAGTCCCAGGACTCTGAGATGGAGGATGCTTACGAGATCCAAAAGGGGGGAATAAAACTATGGTGAGTATGGTCTGAGCAGAAGAACAGAGGAGAGGGCTGTAAGAGACAAAGAGAAATGCATCTGGGGGCCAGATACTACACGCACCCATGGAAAGTTTTTTTTTTTTTTTGCATTCTATTCTCAGTGAGATAGGAAACCATGGGGGTGGTTATTTTTCTTTCTTTTGTACCATGCAACTTTCTAGTCATAAGTCAATGGAGGAGAGATAAGCCAAGTATTATAAAAGCATAACCCAACACAACAACAAAAAAACTAATTAAAGAATTACAATAGACTTTGGAAACCATGGCTTCGGCAGGCCAGTCTTCAGCGGCTGGAATGAATAGAAACGATTCCTACACACACACTGAGTTTAATTTCTTGTATCACATTGGCTAAATTAGGGGCAAGATCTTTGGCGCCAGACGATGTCTGGATTTTTCTGAGCATCTGAGCGACCTTTGTCTCTGGGCTTCAGATTGCTTTTCTTGTTTTAACTATTTTAAGTGTGTGGGAAAGAACAGAAAATAGCATAAAATCAGGTGTACACTCACCATCCAGTTCTACTCTGTTCTAACATCTTGCCAGGCCAGAAAGACTGTAAGTACAACTGAGGCCTGTGCTATAAGAGAGTAACAACAGGCAACTCCCCATCACATGCCCCGTGCCAGGCCCCTCCCACCTGCCAGCTTTTCCAACCCTTACCGCAGTCCTTCGAGGTGCGAGTGGGAGCATCCTCGTTTTATAAAGGGGGACCGTGAGGCACACAGAAATCCTGTGATGGCTAAGGTCATGCTTGTCTCTGGGAGGCCGGTGTTTGAACCAGTCAACCAGATTCTGTGCTCTTAACTGCCTTGCTCCTTTGACTTCCAAACATGCACTTTTTTTGTATTTTTTTTCAGCTTTCCAAAATTGGTATCATACTGGCCTCAACATAACGCAATTGTTCTTCCTACCACATTTGTGAGATTCATCCGTGTAATGTATTTAGGCATTCATTCAAACACTGTCTGGTGTGCCAATACTGAACACTTCCAAATTTATTATTAAGGTTTCTGTTGATAAATACTGATACAGTTTCCTTTTTATCTCTCTCTTATGGATAGTACAGAGAACATTCTCTCCTATGAACATTTAATGTATTTCCCCTGGGCAGTGTATCTCAACTTCGGCTATACATGGAAAAGAATTGTAAAATGAGAGAATTCAAAAGAAGGGAGAATGAAGCCACACTCGACCCCTAGACATTCCAATTTCATTAATCTTCTTGGTTTAATTTGGTTTTTCGCTTGCTAGGCAATTCTAAGGTACATCTAGGTTTCAGAATCACGACCTGACACCATATCCCTATGGTGCTTCCGAACAGAAGGGCAGAATTATCCACATTTGTATTATATTACCAAACTGCTCTTCAAAGAAGCTTTCCCAATTTACTTTCCCATCAATGATGTATGAAGATCAATTATTTCTCCCTTTTACCTCTTGACCTTGGTAAACCATTTTCATTCGCTCATGCTTTTTTTGATGGTATTTTTAGGGAATTAGTAATTTTGTTGATATTTTCAAAGAATCAGTTTTTGGTTTTGATGAACTTTTCATTTTACATCTTTCTAATTCTATCAGTTTCTATTTTTAGTACTTATTTCTTATATGCTTCCTTTTCATTTTTTTCCAATTTTTTGAGATAGAATCAAATTAATTTTTACATTCACTCTCTTTCTAATAGTATGTGAATTTGAGGCTGTACATTTCTCTCCACGGACTGTTTCAGTTGCCTTGCAGAAGTTTTGCTCCCTTGTCTCTTCAACGTTCAGTTCAAAACCTTTCTGCTTTTTGTTGTGATATTTTTTCTTTGAGATGCATTATTTAAAAACATATTGCTTAACTTATAAATAATTTGGTGATTTAAAAGTTATCTTTTGCTATGTATATTTCTAGCTTAATTTTACTATGATAATATAATTTCCTTCTCAAATGCATGAAAAGTGAAAGTGAAGTGACCGAATCGTGTCCAACTCTCAGCAACCCCATGGACTGCAGACCACCAGGCTCCTCCATCCATGGGACTTTCTAGGCAAGAGTACTAGAGTGGGGTGCCACTGCCTTCTCCAAATATAATAAGGGGCTTCTCTGGTAACTCAGTGATAAAGAATCCACCAGCCAATGCAGGAGATACAGGTTTGATCCCTGGGTCAGGAAGATCCCTTGGAGAAGGAAATGGCAACCCACTCCAGTATTCTTGCCTGGGCAATCTCTTGACAGAAGAGCCTGGTGGGCCACAGTCCCCGGGGTTGCACAGAATCGGGCAAGATTAGTGACTAAACAACAACAATATAATAAGAATAATCACAATCATTTGAATTTTGTAAAGGCTTGCTTTTCAATCCATCATATGGTAAGTTTTGGAAAGTGGTCACATACACTTGAGAGGAATGTATATATATATAGGTGCAGGGTTCATGACATGAAGTAACTTGTTTGATGTTCTGATTTTCTTTGTCTATATAGATTTTTTTCCTGTATAATCTAGCAGCTATTGTAAGGAATGTGAAAAAATTGCCAATATCCTTGTGAATTTCTTTACTTCTCCTTCAGGTTCTGTCAATTTTTGCTGTATGTGTTTTGAAGCTACATACAGGCTTGGAATTGTTATTCCTTCCAGGTGATTTGGCTCCTTTTTCATTGAGGAAATGTCTTTTTTTCTTTGGTAATGTTTTTGCCTTAAAGTCTACCTTAGTATAGCTAAACCAGTTTTCTCAGGGTTAGTAGTCACAAGATACGCACATCTCATCCTTGCTTGGTATGTTTCTGTATCCTTATAATAAAGGCATGACTCCTGTCTGCAAAAGCATTGCTGTGTTTTCTTTTACGTCTGCTCTGATAATCTCAGTGTTTTAAGTGAATATTTATTCCATTCACAATTAAAGTAAGCACTAATAAAAGTAGGGGTCTATCAATCTTCCTATTTGTTCTCTGTTTGAGTCATCTACTTATTCTATGCTCCTATTTCTGTTCTTTGTAATTTTTTGCCTCTTAGATTTAAAAAGTTGCTTTCTTTTCCTCTGAAATTAGTTATACATCTGTTATTATTCTTTTAGTGATTACTCAGTGATTAGAATGTGGGCCCTTGAGATATTGTAATCTAAAACAACAACAACAAAGAATAAAGGTAATAATTAGACTATGGCAAGGCCCTACCATTATGAGAAAGCTGATTTGTATTGGATTTGTAGTAAGTCAGGGGGCAACCACTAGAATGCTCACAAATCCCATCCTGTAATTCTCTATCTAGCAAAAGTAGCTTCAGTGATGATGGTAAAACAAAACTACTTCGAAAGAAATGAGCGATAATTTAATATCATCAGATCTGCTGTAAATACCAAAGGCAGAAGAAAGTGATTCCTTATTAAACTAGGCAATGTGGCATGAGATGACGAGTCCAAATTTAGCAGACACGTGTAGAACAGAAAGTTCTAAAAGCCGCACAAAAGATGAGAGGAGTGAAAAGAGTTAAAGAATTTTAAATTTCGGTGAGTATGAGAATTTGTACAAAATACAGATAATTTTAGCATCTTAGCCTTCCCTATCATGCAGCTTCAGAATTCAGCAAATGTCTTGAAAGGGCCAGATAGTAAATGCCTGTCTAGATGGGGCCAGACTTGATTTAGGCTTTGTGGGCCATGTGGTCTCTGCTTAGCTCTGCCACCAGAGCAGAAGAGCAGCCACAAGCAATCTGTAAATGAATTGACATGGCCCTCTTCCAATAACTGGCTTGAGGTGCCATTTTTGGTAGATACAGTTTGGAAAATATAGAGAGATTTTGTATCTAAGTGTGTCTATTTCTGGAACTTGTAACTATGCCTTTGGATTGTTTACTTAGGTCTTAGTTATTGTGGTTTTAAAATTAATCTTCTAGATAAGAAAATTCCTTCCCCTTGTTATTCCTCAAAATTGTCTATGTTATCCTTGACCTTTTACTCCACTGGTTGAAGTTTAAGATCAGTTTGCCAAGTTCCTGAAAAGCCCTGTGAGACTTCTAAGTAATGCAAAGGTTCTAAGTCTTATCTGGGGTGCTGTTTATCCTGATGTAGATGTTTGTCAAACTGTACCCTTGAAAATAAGATGCATTTAAATGTATATTATAGTGCAAAAAAATTGATGTTACAAAGAAAAATCAACACACTAATCAACCAAAACTTGTCAGGATTTGGCCTGGAAAACAATTCATTGGAAGGACTGATGTTGAAGCTGAAACTCCAATACTGTGGCCACCTGATATGGAGAGTCGACTCTTTGGAAAAGACCCTGATGCTGGGAAAGATTGAAGGCAGGAGGAGAAGGGAGTGGCAGAGGATGAAATAGTAAGATAGCATCACCAACTCAACGGACATAAATTTGAGCAAACTCTGGGAGATAGTGAAGGACAGAGGAGCCTGCCATGCTGCAGTCCATAGGGTCACAGAGTTGGACTTAGTGACAGAACAGCAGTAAAACAACAGCAAAACCATGCTTAACATAGGGGGGAAGATGACATATTTCTAAAGAATTCACTTGAACTAGGATAACTGGATCAACTACTGTATGTCAGTCCATTTTGTAGGTCCTGATGGTAAATCTTCCCATCCTTAACCATGATGTATAGATCTTCATTGGTGCAGGTCATTTTATGTTTTAAACATTTTCTCTTATCTTCTTTGTGATGAACTTGCACACACTTGGTTAGATGTATTCTTAGTTAACTTAAATTTTGTTTCTTTCGGTGACTGAATCTTTTAAAAAATTCAGTGTCTAATGGGTTATTAATGTTGATTTTTGAGTAGATTTCCCTATGAAATATCTCTCAGAGCTTTATTTCCTACAGTGGTAAAATATGCAAGTTGGATTGTTTGATCTGTTAAGATCTTTTTCAGCAACACGATTCTATGTTTTTTTCTTTTCTTTGGGGCTGCTAAAACCTTCAAGAATGTCAAGGACACTTTTAAAATTGCATCATCAAAAGACGTTTCTATTTATGTCTAAAGCTTGCCCAGTCCCAGTCTGGGTCACATTAGGGCAATTTCCTTAGCAATTTATTCCTATTGTCTAAAGAAGGCATTGTCTGCAGAGATTTCACTTTTAGAAAGGAAAACAAAACAAACTTTATTTCCTCTCAGAAAAGACAAAATGTATTGATTTAAATATTTGTAAGATACAGAAATGCATAATAGGAAAAGCAAAATCCCCCTGAAATCCCATCTCAGAGAGAAAAAAAAAAACCCAACACACTAATCAATTCACTGTTTCTCCCACATTATTGGTGTTTATACCATTTATGCATATTTATACACTCAACAAACATTTGTTGATTCCCTCTGAGAAGCAGATTTCAGTCTCATCTTACAACAGAGACCATCACTGTTACCCTTGCCTAAAACCTCCAGTATCTTATACAGATAGCCCATAAGCACATGAGAAGATGTTCCAAGGTGCTAATATTAGAGAAAATGCAGATCAAAACTAGAATGAGGTACCACCTCACCTTGGTCAGAATGGCCATCATTAAAAAGTCTACACATAACAAATGCTGGAGAGGGTGTGAAGAAAAGTGAACCCTCCCCCACTGTCAGTGGGGAAGTAAATTGGTGCAGCCACGATAGAGAGCAGGATGGCAGTTCCTTAAGAAACTAAAAACAGAGCTCTAATATGATGCTGCACTCCCACCTTGGGCATAGTATCTGGACAAAACTCTAATTCAAAAAGATACAGTCACCCTCATGTTCACAGTAGCACTATTCACAATAGCCAGGCCATGGAGACAATCTAAACATCCAGCAACAGATAAATGGATAAGGCAGATATGGTACATATGAAATGGTGCAATGGTACAATGGAATCCTCCTTGGTCATAAAAAATGAAATAATGCTATTGCAGCAAGGTGGGTGGACGTAGAAATTATCATACTAAGTGTAATAAGTCAGAATGAGGAAGACAAATACTGTATGATATCAGTTATACGTGGAATCTAAAATATGACACAAAGGGCCTTATCTACCAAACAGGAACCGACTCGCAGACATAGAGAAGAGACTGTGGTTGCCAAGGGGTGGGAGAGGGATAGGGTGGGAGTCTTGGATTAGCAGATGTAAGCTATTATATATGGAGGCTGCCCTGGTGGCTCAACTGTAAGAAGAATCCACTTGCCAGTGCCTGGCACTACAGGAGGTGTGTGTCGAGTCCCTGAGTTGGGAAGATCCTCTGGAGAAGGGAATGGCAACCCACTCCAGTATTCTTGCCTGGAGAATTCTGTGGACAGAGGAGCCTGGTGGGCTACAACTCATGGGGTCACATAGAGTCAGACACGACTGAGCACTCACACTTTAACTTTCACCTGCACGGAGAGGTGTTCTGATGACTTTGGAGAAAGGCTATATCCTGCAAATGCTTCTGGAGTTAAAAAAAATTAGTCTAATCAATTTCAGGGAGCAAAGCGAGAAAGTGCATTGCCAAGCCCTTGAGATATTTTTGGACCTGTCTGTATTCTGCAATGAGAATGGGCTTCTTGGGGTCCCAAGGGAGCCCTCATTCCCTGAGGAATTCCTTGTCTCATTCCCAATATTTCCTTAGGGAAGAAAGTCAGGGGAGTGGACAGTGATGTGCCCAGGAAGGTCAGGGGTCCAATTGTTGGTCTACCATTTAGGGACACATTCCCCAAATCTGTAGCAATCTTAGAAATCACTCACCTTATTCTCTCATTCCTTGTAAACAGCTTGAGAAAGCAGCTTGACAAAGATGGCTAGCTTTTAAATTAGAACCCTTTGCAGATCACCATGCTGGAATGGCAGTGTAGGCAAGTGTTAAATTCAGATTTTGAAGGTTAAAACTTTTTCTTTAGACCTTGGCCCCACCATATTCTAGCTGTGTTATTTTTTCTTATATTTATCCAGTTCTTCCTGCTCCATTTGTTGAAAATTTATTCTCTCCACTGAAATGTCAAACAACAGATGATATATATGATTTGCTCTATTCCTTTGACCCTATTCATCTATTTGTCTAGTGTTACACCAATGCCACACTCTCTTGGATACTGTAGATTTCTATGAAGTTGTGATATCACATAGTGTGAGAGTTTTAGACTTTTCTTCAAGATTGTTTTGGCTATTTTAGGTCCTAGGCATTCTTATACAGTTTTAGAAACAATTTGTCTCATCTGAGTAATAAAATCAGTAGCACCAAATATGAATAAATAACCAGCATTCATAAGACAAATTACTACATGTTGGAGAATACGCCAAGCACTTCAAATATATGATCACATTTAATTGTCAATACATCCTAACAATAGGTGCATGTGTGCAAAGTCACGTCTGACTCTTTATGACTATATGAACTGTAGCTCGCCAGGCTCCTCTGTCCATGGGATTCTTCAGGCAAGAATACTGGAGAGGATTGTCATTTCCTTCTGCAGGGCATCTTCTGAACCCAGGGATCGAACATGAGTCTCTTGCACTGGCAGGAGGATTCTTCACCACTGAGCCACCTGGGAAGCCCAACAATAGGTACTCAGTATAATTTTATAGGTGCAAAAATTGCAAGTTAAGTAGTTTTAATAACTTTAAAATTTTAAGCCCAGTTGCCTCTCTCCTCACATCCGATGGTTGTTAACACCTCTGAAGGATGCCTGTAAAGCCCTTGACTTTTCCCATTAGTTCCTATTTTCACAAGAACCTGATTTTATTAGTTTCAGGTAAACAGAGCATACAGCCATCAGGGGCAGAGGAAGAGTCAATCAAATTAAACACCTCCAAGGAGCTTGCAAAGAGTTATAATAAGCAAATAGATATCAACAGTAGTAATTAGCACACTTGTGGCTGAAGGAAACTCAATGATGATGATTTGTGAATTTCACCATGAGGATAAAACATTTTCTCTTCCTCGCCTGACTTAATCAATATGTCTGTTTCTCCATTGTTCTCGTGTCTATCAACTTTGAGCCTACATTCTGAGAACGAATCTTAGTTCTAAATCACAGAGAGGGCTTTGGTGACAGTTTCACGTACATGAATGAAGGGTTTATAGAATAAGCAGTGGCAGGAAAGGACAAATTCTTGGAAATGACTTCAAATTAAACAGATATGTAAAGGTTTGGGATCTCTTTAACCCCAAACCTTTTTGGCTTTTACCCAGACCTCTGTTCTGTTGAGAGAGTGACACAGACAGAGAGAGAAGGAAAGAAAGAGAGAGAGGGAAAGAGAAAGAAAGAGAGAGAAAGAAAGAGAGACAGAGCACCAGGTAAGATTCCAGGAGAAGCACGTGCTGGTGCCATGAGCATATTTTCTAACAAGATGTTTTGTGGGGTAGATGCCATCCCCCTGAGCTCCGTGGGGGAGTGGAGGCCGTACACTGTTCTGAAACAGCACACACACTTGTAACCCAAGGAAATGCTCCACTAGGGACTGCAATAGATGTGGAAATTCTGTTTCCCAAGACACACCTATTAGATTCCAAGTTGAGAAATACGTGGTTGACAACCAAGAGCTTGCCTCCAAAATAGACCCTAGAATCCAAGAGCAGATCCTCGAATCTCACCACGTTTGAACTTCTCTTTTGGGACAGCTTTCACTGTGAGGAATTTTTCCTTCCCATTCACCTCAGATAGGCTGCCACACAAAATGCCGTCCCTTATTCTGCTCTTTGAGGTGAAAATGACAAACACAGTTTCTCTTCTAGGAGCCTGATCTTCAGCACTGAAGACCCTGATCAGGGTTCTCCAAGATGCCTGCCTGTAGGACCCTTGGTCATACACCGTCACCCTTTCCCTTGGGCATTTCATTTCAGACTTAAAGCTAACGGGGTGCACAGGTGGCATAATTATGTCCCTACTGTATTGATGGAAGGTGTGTTCTGGCTTACAGAAGGATGATGTGTGAGGAAAGTTCTAGATCAAAGAGGTAGATTTGCAAGTATGTAGGGTAGAGAAGATATTGGAGTAACTTGAATCCGCCAGTGTAGACTAGGGGTTTTGAGATCCTGCAGCTGTGATCTGCATCATTGTCACATACTTGTTTACGGGGCTTTTCTTGACAAGGGAGTCAGGCTTCCAGGGAGGATCTATGACCCCTCCTCTTCCTAATGGGAGACAAGAATGGAAAAGCTTGGAAGCTTGAAGAATAGCAGCACTGAAGGATCAGGCAGAGCAAAGGAACTTATGAACAATACAGGAAAAAACAATTAGTTAGACCCCCAAAGGTATTAAGATATTTCCACATACATCGGAGCTGGGGGACTCGGGGACATGTATGCCCCCTCTCAGCGCCACAATTCCCTTTGTCTGACAGATGCTAGACCCCTGATATCAGGGTTCTCTCTCTTGAGCCCCACTATTTTCTACTCTTGTGACAAACAGCCATTTCAAGAGGTAGAATCAAAGTTGGGTTTATTAATCAACCCAGTAGAGAATACATCTCCCACCTAAGAGTCACGGAGCTGTCTGGCTGGGGAAGATGGAAACACTCCCCACCCATGCCCCTGGCATGAGCATCTTTATCAGTTGTATAGGGAATCAGATTCAGCTGCATTATTTTTCCTCTCACCCGGCATGGCCTGACAGAGACACGATGGATGGAAATGAACACGCTTTGAAGCAGCACTTCATCCAGCCTCCGTCTTCATCACTGGCAGGCATGCTGAGGAAAAGTCTGTCTGCTGGGTTAGGCTGTCTCTGTGTGTCTAACATTGGCACTTTCTGCTGGGTTGTGTGAGATGTCTAGAATTTAAAGCCCAAAGACTTCTGGAATCACAAGGTAAACCCTTTTCTCTCCATCACACTCATCTGTAAGGTCAGAAACTGGACTCGAGTTTTCCTAAGATGTCTTCTCACTCTTAGATGGTATCTCTTCAAGACACATCATCGTCAAGAACAAAAGCCAGACAGGAATGAACAGCAGCCCCACAGTCACACAGCAAGTTAGAACGTGTCTGAATGGTAAATAAGTCTGACTTGTGCAAAGAAACACACTGAGCAGATAACTTAGGTTTTTCAAACCTGCTCTAGTGCTTCTCTTGCTGTCCTTGCATGCACATGGTTACCTTTCACCAAGAGAGAGGGAAAAGTGTCATTGAACCACAAACCACAGCATCTAACTTCAAAGCTTCCTGTCCACAAACTGTGTTTTCCAGCAAGAGGATCATCATCCATGAAATTTCAAGAGTGGAAAGTCCTTTATCAGGTAAGACTGTCTTTAAGGGAATTTCTTCTCATCCACCACCCACCTCTAATTCCATAAATAAGGAAGAACCTTTAATACCCAAAGCTAGGCCTTTCAGTCATTTGTCAAAGTGCGTTTATTTCTGCCAGGGCCAGTGTTGTGAGCTGTCGTCCGCAATTAATCCCTCATCTTAAAAGAAGGATATGAATTTGGCTGAGGGGTGAGTGCCAAGTTCTGTGATGGGGTTCCCCAGAGATGGCCAGGTCTTGTCCTGGTATGACACTGCACAAACCAATCAGAACTGATGCCGGCCATGCCAGCCTTCAAGCCTTACAGCAGGGGTGGGGGGGTCGGGGGGTGCGTACAGAGCAGACACCAGCCCTCATCTTTTCCATCTTTCAGAACAGGACACACAGCCAGAAACGTGAGCAAACTGCCAACCTTGCACGGAGATGCAGAGGAAAAACTCAGACCCGTGTCTGCCTGCACCAGGCCAATGCTTTCTGCATGTGGACACGGGCCTTCCACCTCTCCGGACATCTGGTCTCTCTCTGCCTCCCATCCCCTCGCTGCTCTGGGTCACCCTCCACCAGGCTGTCCACGCAGACTGCTGGAAAACATGCCGGCAACACAGTGGAAGGACACAGAAACCCCTCAAACTGTGCTTAGCACCAGCCCCAGTTCCACTTAATTCTTACCACCACCGTTACAGGCATGCCGGAATGGTGCTACCGCCTTCTGCTCCCAGCACAGACCTTAGGTACACAGTAGGTGCTTAATATATGTTGAATGCATTTACTAACTGGACATTTACAGTGAGGAATCAGAAGCTGAGAATAGGGTGGCGATTGGCCCATGGAACCTGTGGTGTTGGATCAAATGTTGGAACTTGAATAAAAATAAAATAAACCCTTGAGAAAAGTGCCAGGCACTCTTGGTAAATGTTCATTGCTTATTTTTTATAGGAACTCAAAGAGGCAAGTCTGGTGAAGTCATCCTTTTCAGAGGTGAGGACTCGGGCACAGAGAAGGTTATTCATTGCTCAAGGTCACAGAGCAAGCGAGTAGCAGAGCCTGAATGTGGCTCAAGGGCCTGAGCCCTGTCCCCTCATTTGGCTGCAGCCACCATTTCTCATGGCATCTCGGCATCCATCAGAGCATTGGCCACGATTCTCTGAATAGTGAAGGGTTAATGGTTACGCTCATAGCAGTTGTTTCCACTGGTGCCAAATTCCCAGGCCTGGTAACCTGCATCAGGGCCACGTGGACAGATAAAAACCTTCTACCAGCAGACTGGTGAGTGGGCGCTGGCTCTGGAAGGTGGTCACCCACCTGTGTGGCCCCAGCACCCACTGCCCCCATGCAGAGCTGCTCGTAAGACAGGCGCTTTGCTGGGTGGCAGGTCCACCTTCTCACTCGGGCCTCTCCTCCTACGGGCTGTGCACACACCTGTGCCTCCCAGGATGGCTGCCTGCCTTGGACAAAGCAGCGCCGGACCATGCAATGCCCTGGTTCTAGGATGCGGCAAAGAGCTGTGCAGATACAGCCAATCACAGACAAGCTCACAGTGAGCGGGACTGGAGGGTCTCAAACTTTCCAGTGTCTCAGGGCTTGGAGAGAGGAGCCAATTATCAATTAGAGAGGAAATGTCATTAAATGGCGGTCACTGGTGAAACTGAAATTCGCTCAGTCACGTTTGACTCTTTGTGACCCCATGGACTATACAGTCTGTGGAATTCTCCAGGCCAGAATACTGGAGTGGGTAGCCTTTCCCTTCTCCAGGAGATCTTCCCAATCCAGGGATCGAGCCCCGGTCTCCCAGATTGCAGGCGGATTCTTTACCAGTTGAGCCACAGGAGAAGCAACAAGAGGTCACTGGGATGTGCCCTAATCTAGGAAGGCTGATGTCCTCATACAGAGATGAGTTCAGATGCAACACACACGGAAGGGTGACCATCAACTACAAACTGCCAGCTACAGTCAGTGTTCAGGGTTAGCCGCTCAGTCGTGTCTGACTCTTTGTGACCCCATGGGTTGTAGCCCACCAGGCTCCTCTGTCCATGGGATTCTCCAGGCAAGAACACTGGAGTGGGTTGCCATTTCCTTTTCCAGGGGATCTTCCCAGCCCAGGGACTGAACCCAGGTCTCCCGCAATGCAGGCAGATTATTTGCTGTCTGAGCCACCAGGGAAGTCCGCCAACTACAATACAAACTGGCAATTGTCATCGACCTCTACACAGATTAAATCATAAGCTGCTGCAGCTGCTGACCTTCAACACCCCCTGAAAGGAGCTCAGGGTGGAGAGCAGGAATGAGGCACTCTGTGCTCTGGGGAAAATGGCAGAATAGGCCATTTTCAGATAGATATTTTCCAGAGAAGATTTTCTGAGCCCAATTCTTGCATCTCCTCAGAGCTAGAAAAGTACCAAAATCCTTCATGGCGAAGTCTATTCCTTGTGTCCAGCAGAAACCTTCTGCGAAAATAAGTGCTTGATTGCATGTACACTCCCTTCACCCAGATCACACGTCTACTGACCCTGCCCCACCCCCCTCCAGTAAAAAATCCACCTGCCAGTCCAGGAGACATAAGGGACTTGGGTTCAATCCCTGGGTTGGGAAGATCCTCTGGAGGAGGGTGTGGCAACCCATTCCAATATTCTTCCCTGGAGAATCCCATGGACAGAGAAGCATGGTGGGCTACAGCTAACGGGGTCACAAAGTGTTGGACACAACTGAAGAGACTTAGCACTCACATGCACTGGTAGGCAGCACACAGATACTGGGTAGACAAATTACAGGGTCTGCAGCCTCAGTCAGGGGCATCTCCTGAAAAGCCAAGCTACACACTCCCGTCACAAGACCTTATTCTGGAGGTAGGGTCCCCTCAGCTAGCAGCACCATCTCCCTGCAGAGTGGAGGTAAAACTGAGCAGGACTCTGTACAGCTCCTGGGCACAAAAGCCTTTCTGTGTCCCCTGGCTTTTTTTTTTTTTTTTGCTTGCAGTTAATAAGTTTCATTCAGCCTCCATAACCTTCCCTGAGATCCAAAGGGCAGGTTGAAACAGTTGCTAATCAGGGAAGGAAGAGGATGCAAAAACAAGGGAGAAGCAGGCAAGAAACAATAGTGCAGCCTTGGGCAGAGTCCTGGCTGCCCCTCAAAGGATACACAGAACAGTATCTTCGAGCGGTTTTGCAGATAACTTCTCCCACCTGGTGGGAGTTTCTGTAACAGTTAGTTAGTTCAGTTGCTCAGTCGTGTCCAGTTCTTTGCTACCCCATGGACTGCAGCACGCCAGCCTTTCCTGTCCATCACCAACTCCTGGAGCTTGCTCAAACTCATGTCCGTTGAATCAGTGATGCCATCCAGCCATCTCATCCTCTGTCGTCCCCTTCTCTTCCTGCTCCCAATCTTTCCCAGCATCAGGTCTTTTCCAATGAGTCAGTTCTTTGCATCACGTGGCCAAAGTTTCAGCTTCACCATCAGTCCTTCCAATGAATATTCAGGACTGATTTTCTTTAGGATGGACTGGTTGGATCTCCTTGCAGTCCAAGGGACTCTTAAGAGTTTTCTTCAACACCACAGTTCAAAGCATCAGTTCTTCGGTACTCACACATCTTTATGATCCAACTCTCACATCCATACATGACCATTGGAAAAACCATAGCTTTGACTAGATGGACCTTTGTTGGCAAAGTAATATCTCTGCTTTTTAATATGCTGGCTAGGTTGGTCATAGCTTTTCTTCCAAGGAGCAAGGGTCTTTTAATTTCATAGCTGAAGTCACCATCTGCAGTGATTTTGGAGCCCAAAAAATGAAGTCTGTAACTGTTTCCCATTGTTTTCCCATCTATTTGCCATGAAGTGATGTCAACATGAAGTTAACAGAATGCAGCCCAGAAGCATGAAGACCCCAGACCAGTTGGAACCAGAAGGTGGATGATGCTAACTCCCACTTACCTCCTCATGAAACCATCACGATCCATGATCGTGCTCACCCTTTCTGAACCATTACTGTAAAACTCCTCACTACCTGCTATAGGTCAGGACACACAGTTTTGAGGGCATTACCCCACTCTGGTTTCCTTTACCTGGAAAAGCAATAAAGCTATATGCTTTTCTACTTCAACCAAACCTCTGTCTCTGAGATTCAATTTGCTACCGGTGTACACAGGCAGAATTTTGGCTACACAGTCAGGTGCTCACCAGCTAGAGCCATCTGCCCACTTAGCAGGGCCATCTCATCATTTCTTAATACTGCAAGGCGAACTGACTTCTGGGGTTGTGTGGGATACTACGCCACGTTTATTTGCAGATGAGAAATCTAGGCATTCAATCTGCTCCGTAGGAAATGAGAATTTGTTCCTTCAGGGCTTTTGGCCGCTCATCAATTTCCAGTTTGGTAAATTATCCTCACGAGGCAGAGCTACGCATACTCTGGTGAGATGGAGTGACTGCTCAAAAGTGGGTGTTCGCCCTGCACAACAGTATCTGTTCCTGTCCCCAGGGTGTCCCTGGACCAGAAAAATCTCCTCCCAGTCCTTTCTAAGAGTGATGTGGGAGACAGCTGCTCAGCAAATAAGAGGCGTTTGCTGCAGTGCCTACTTGATGGACAGATGGGGTCTGGGGAACTTTCCTACTGGGAGCTGGGAGGGGCTGGGGGTCAAGACTAGGATTCCTGGACCTTGGAGAATGTCTTTTCATTAGCTCTGCCTTTGGTAACTCAGATGGTCAAGAATCCACCTGTGAGGCAGGAGACCCAGTTTGACCCCTGGGTCAGGAAGATCCCCGGAGAAGGGAATGGCAGCCCACTCCAGTATTCTTGCCTGGGAAATCCCATGGAGAGAGGTTACAGAACATGAGGTCACAAAGAGTTGGACACAACTGAGTGACTAACACTCACTTCACACTTCACTAAGACTCATTTAAGTGGGGTTTGCATCGGGTGAAGGGAGCAGCTGTCTGGTTGATTTTCTTTCCTTTCTGAGAAAGGTGGACAGATCTTCTTCAAAATATGCTAAGGTCCTTTTTGTTTGCTTCTGAGCCTTTATCACCAACAAGATGATCTTCAGATTTGTCTAGCTGTAATCTCATTCAATGGCTGGCCCAGTGTCTTAGTCCGTTCGGCCGCTGTATCAGGATACCATGGACTGTTTGGCTTATAAACAACAGAAATGGATGTCTCAGTTCTGGGACCCAGGCAGGCCAAGATCAAGGCACCGGCCTACGCAGAGTCTGGTGGGAACCAGCTTCCTGGTTCAGACAACTGCCTTCTCCCTGTCTCCTCACATCATGGAAAGGAAGGGAGCTCTCCAGGGTCTCTCTTATAAAGGCACCAATCCCATGACGGTTTCATCTCCATTATCTAATCACCCCCTGAAGCCCTCACCTCCAAACACCATCATTTTGGGAATACAGTTGCAGCACAGGGGTTTCGGGGGGAACAAGCATTCAGTCTACAGCATCCTGTGTTCAGCTGGTGCATTTAGGACTTGAATTTGCGTAAGTTCTCTTTTTACAGGTCGCTACTGTCTTGTCTAAGCAGAGCCCAGCTCCTCCCTGAATCTCCAGGCTGCGCTGACTGCCGTCCTGGTGCTCCCATCAGGCCTTGCAGCCCCTCTGCGGTAGCACCTGCCATGCTGCTTGCGCATTCGGCTGTTGGGAGAATCTTCCTTCCGAGGCTGAAATCCACCATGGCTGCAACCAAAGCATGCCAATTTCCTGCATCACAGTCCCTTCATCTCTGGAATGGAAATAATAGCAATCCTGTTCTTCCTCTTTCTCTTATTGGCTTGTGAGGATTAAATAAGCAACACTGATGAAGATAAGTGGAGAATGAAGTCCAAAAAGAATCAATTTCCAGACTCCGAGTTTTAGTCTCATAGTTTGAAGTTTGGATCTACTCATGTTTCCCACCCAAAGTCCACATTTCACCTGGAAGAGAGGGACGTCTTCCAAGCAGTGCTTGAAGTTCAGGAAAAGAAACATTTTGTGTGGTTTTATGCTCAGAGCATCCATCTTATGCATCGATTTTTGTGGGGAAAAAAAAGTGATTTACAAATATTGCCTTGATATGAAGAACGGGGTTTGATCTGTTTGGAGTGGAGTATAAAGTGTGTAAGCATTTTTTCAAATAGAAGAGCATATTTGCTTGAAAGTACTTTTTTCCATTGGGTGGGTATCTCGGTGCAGCTGACCCAGATGCAGGGAGAGACTCTGCTCTCCTGTATGGATGAAGGCTTTGGAGTCGGGCCACGGGGAGCAGTGGAGCCAGAGAACACACCGTTCTCCCAGCTCCTCCTGCCAGGATTCTTCCAGGAGGTCCTTCCCATCTGTCTCTGATTGCTCCCAACCCAGCCTCGTGTCTGTCACCACAGCAAGAAGCTGCATCCTAGGAACATGAGAAGAGATAAAAATAGAGGTAGGGAAGGGAGCCGAGGGGCTGAAACATTGTACTATTTGAAGGTTCCCATAAAGACCTGGCTTGGGGGAACTTACCTGGTGGTTCACTGGCTGAGACTCCTAGCTCCCAATGTAGGGGGCTCAGGTTCCATTCCTGGCCGGGGAACCAGAGCCTACGCGCTGCAACTAAAAAAAAAAAAAAAGATTCTGCTTGACACAGCTAAAGATCCTGCATGCTATAGCAAAGATCAGAGATCCTGTGCGCTGTAGCTGAGACTCAGTGCAGCCAAATGAATAAATAAAAAGTCCTGAGTTGGGAGGAAAAGAAAGCTCTCTCCACCTTGGTGTGGGAATGGTACCTTGCTTTCCCACAGTGCATACTATTTGAGAGCAAACATGATCCCGTGAGGACCTCAATATGCCCTCGAGCTGCCCTGGGTCACTGGGCTGCAGTGAAAGGGGCAGGAGTCACATTGTTTGAGCATCTCTTAAGTTCAGTGTTGGGCACATCCTGATCATCACATTGTTTAATCATTACACACACCCTTGAAGATGTACTGTTCCCTCCACTGGGTAGACAAGGAACCAGAGGCTATAGGAAATTCCTTAAATCGCCCAGAGTCACATTCTCATAGATGGTGAGACTGAGGTTAAAATATACATTGGTTAGAACCCAGAGTCCACTCAGTTGCCTACCATCCTGGGATGTGCCTGGAACTCGGGTGTTTTCCATTTTAACGAGAAGGCAGATTATCCAGCATGTGTCCAGTACGTAGTAAGCACTTTGTGGGTGCATCCTTCATGATCAGCTAGAAAGAGCACGGGGGCCTGCCAGTGTGCCTGCATTTGCTGTATCCTGTGCTTGTGTTCACACTTTGCTCTGCATGTATGCATGTGTGTGTGTGTTAGTCATGCCTATCTCTGTGCGAGCGCATGGACTGGAGCCCGCCAGGTTCCTCAGCCCATGGGATTCCCTGGGTAAGAATACTGGAGTGGGTTGTCATGTCCTCCTCCAGAGGATCTTCCTGACCCAGGGATCAAACCCAGGCATCCTGCATTGCAGGCAGATTCTTTACCGTCTGAGCCACCATGGAAGCAATTATCTTTCCACTCCCTGCCTGTCCCATCTTTCCTTCATTCAGAGTTCTGGTTGGGAAACCATTCCAGCTCCTCCAGCCCTAAAACTCCTCTCCTTGGTTTATTCCTGATTTATGTTTTTCCAGCGTGTGTTTTCCTCTCTTTCCTGGTATCCAGCCATTCACCACGTCTTGGGTCTCTTCTGTGTTGGTCACTGGAAAGGGTGTGATGACGATGAGACCCTGATTTTGCTCCTGGCAGGGCACAGACCACAGAGCGGAAGTAAATGCAGGGCACCTGCTGCCCCAATGAGAGTCAGATCGAGAATGCTGTCTCACAAAGCCTCAAATCTCCATCTCATTCTCTGTGTGGAAGCGTTTCAGAGAACCCTTTTACTGACTCGGACAATTTCACATGATAGTCTTCAAGACGTCCTCACTGGAGATGAGGAAAGCCAGCCCACACTAAAGTGTTACAGTCTGTGCCAGAAGCTGTTCCATGGTTTATTATCCAATCTCTCACATGAACTCTCACCCTCATATTCAGTTCAGGTGCTCAGTCTTGTCTGACTCTTTGTGACCCCATGGACTGCAGCATGCCAGGCCTCCCTGTCCATCACAAACTCCCAGGGTCTACCCAAACTCATGTCCATTGAGTCGGTGATGCCATCCACCCATCTCATCCTCTGTCATCCCCTTCTCCTCCTGCCCTCAATCTTTCCCAGCATCAGGGTCTTTTCCAATGAGTCAGTTCTTTGCATCAGATGGCCAGTATTGGAGTTCCAGCTTCAGCATTAGTCCTTCCAATGAATATTCAGGACTCATTTCCTTCAATATTCAATGGACTGGATGGATCTCCTTGCAGTCCTAAGGGACTCTCAAGAGTCTTCTCCAACACCACAGTTCAAAAGCATCAGTTCTTTGGCACTCAGCTTTCTTTATAGTCCAGCTCTCACATTCATGCATGACTACTGGAAAAACCATAGCCTTAACTATAACCCATGTGTTAGAAGAACCAATGAACAGTTTCAAAAGCACTTGCTCATTTCCTTTACTCCCTTGAGCAGCACAGACACCTTTCAAATCACATGTTGGTACACATTTTCCATCAACGGTGAAGCTGGGGACATTTGGTCACGGCCAAGATTGGTGGCAGAGTCGAAGTGGGTGTGGAAAGGGATTTCAGTTCAGTTCAGTTGCTCAGTCATGTCCGACTCTTTTTGACTCCATGAATCTCAGCATGCCAGGCCTCCCTATCCATCACCAACTCCCAGAGTTCACTCAGATTCACGTCCATCGAGTCCGTGATGCCATCCAGCCATCTCATCCTCTGTCATCCCCTTCTCCTCCTGCCCCAAATCCCTCTCAGCATCAGAGTTTTTTCCAATGAGTCAACTCTTCTCATGAGGTGGACAAAGTACTGGAGTTTCAGCTTCAGCATCATTCCTTCCAAAGAAATCCCAGGGCTGATCTCCTTCAGAATGGACTGGTTGGATCTCCTTGCAGTCCAAGGGACTCTCAAGAGTCTTCTGCAACATCACAGTTCAAAAGCATCAATTCTTCGGTGCTCAGCCTTCTTCACAGTCCAACTCTCACATCCATACATGACCACTGGAAAAACCATAGCCTTGACTAGACAGACGGACCTTAGTTGGCAAAGGAATGTCTCTGCTTTTGAATATGCTATCTAGGTTGGTCATAACTTTTCTTCCAAGGAGTAAGCGGCTTTTAATTTCATGGCTGCAATCACCATCTGCAGTGATTTTTTGAGCCCCCCAAAATAAAGTCTGACACTGTTTCCACTGTTTCACCGTCTATTTCCCAGGCCCCAAACCAATCCTCATTTTGGTGCTTGCCCTCATGTTGACAGCAAACATCGTGGCTCACGACGTTTTACGAAAGCTTTCAGCCTTCGTCTTGCAGCACCCCTCTTCCGTGCTGCTGCTGCTCACTCAGGATTTTGAAATTCTCTCCTTCTCCCATGTTTTTCTGTTTAACTCACATTTTTTGGCCATTTTTCTGTTTCTTGGACTGCCTTTGCTATTCACTTTCTTCCTCTACAAGGATTCCCTGGTGGCTCAGATGATAGAAAATCTGCCTACAATGCAGGAGACCTGTGTTTGATCCCTGGCTTGGGAAGATCCCCTGGAGAAGGAAATGGCAACCCACTCCAGTGCCCTTGCCTGGAGAATCCCACAGACAGAGGAGCCTGGTGGGTTACAGTCCACGGAGTCACAAAGAGACAGACACAACTGAGCAACTAACACTTTTTTTTCTTCCTCTAGAGGCTGGGTTCCTCGGCCCTATCGTGGGTCACTGCACTTCTTCCCCACAGCTGTTCTGGAGGGAGCCCTGTCTGCCCTCATGGTTTACCACTTTCCCACTCAGCCCCATCTCCAGCTCCTGCCCTGCTCCCCAGCTCTGGCTCCAGCTCTCTGGGTGCCTCTGGGGTACTGTGCCTGGTGGTGCAGCCACTGTCCTCTCTGCTGGACCTGCTGTCTCTCGCCTTTCTTTGGGTGTGTAGGGGTGGGGCCTCCAGTGGGAAGTAGGCACACTTTTGGCACAAAGTGAGAAACAAGAGACTAGCGGATTTAAAGAGCTTACACAGCAGGTGGAAAAACCAAGGACCAGAAAGGGGCAGTGAGTTGTCCAAAGTCACACAGCAGAGCCACAATAAGGTCACCATTTTTCACCTCATTTTCCACCAAAGTAAATTTCAGGATATTCATTCAAACACATATGCAGACATCTCAAACCTGCTAAGCACGAGGCATCTGTGTAGTCCACAGAGATAGAAACAGCCAGCGGCAGAGAGAATAGACACTATCTCAAGAAACCTACGGACGCCTGGGAGAGACAGACACACACTCAACTAACAAATGACAAGCACCATGTAAATCCTAAGTATTGTGTATTTCACAAAGCACAGTGAATCAAACTTTTCAGTGTCTGCTGCTCCTCCCTCCCTCCTATAGCTCCCAGGGATTTGTCTCAAAATGTTGATATGTTTCCCTTTATGCTGCGGTGGTGGGCCCCGGAGGGTTAGTGAAGGGAGAAGGTAAAAGGCACTCGGGCATCTTGGCCTCAAAGACCATTGTCTGTGGCTCCGGCTGCTCTGAGACCATGAGCCCTGCGTCTGCGCTTGGCAGTCACTTACATATTTAATTTGACCGCAGGAAAATAGCTTTCTCTCAGTTTCTTGGGAAACTTTGTTTATTCTATTTTCAAATTCCCAGCCAGGAAGAAGTTAGAGGTTTGGCACCAGGAACGGGCAGCTTCCAGGCCATTTGGCTGTTGCGGCCTCATTTAATTAACTGACCGTCTGTGCAGGGTGGATATGAGAGGCATGGAGATGAGAGGCTATTTGTGGAACTTAGGAGAAGAAAAGGAATGAGTGATTCAGGTTTGTAGGCGTGTCCTCCTCCTCTGCTCTGAGAATGGCTATACCCACTCCCTTGCACTGTGGGCTCCCCCAGTCCCTCTTCTCACCTGCTTTCCAGGGGCCTAATGCTGCATCACAAAAAGCCCAGGGATCTGGGGGTGGGCCCAGGCTCTGCCTCTAATGAGACACTTGTCCACTGACAAGTCTTCTCACCTCTCCAGGCTCAGCTCCCTCAGATGCACCAGGAAGGAACTGGACTCTGTGATCCAAAAATTCTTCTTCATCCCTTAACCCCTTGGTGGCTTAACCCATGCCAGGCCCGGGGCTCAATGAGTGGAGATTCTGATGTCATGTGTGTGCTAAGTCGCTTCAGTCGTGTCCAACTCCTTACTACCCTACAGACTGTAGCCCACCAGGCTCCTCTGTCCATGGTATTCTCCAGGCAAGAATACTGGAGTGGGCTGCCATTTCCTACTCTGGGGGATCTTCCCGACCCAGGGATAAAGCTGCATCTCTTATGTCTGGCATAAGAGGAACCTGGCAGGCAGGTTCCTTACCACTAGTGCCACCTGGGGAGCCCCTTTGCTGTCATGGAACTTACTTTATCAGTAGGGAGACAGAAAACAAAGAAGAAATAGATAGGCATCCTTTGAGGATGTGATGTGTGCCCTGAATGAAACAAAAGAATGAAAAAGGAGCCCAGAGTGTATGTATCTGATGCCACCCTCCTTCATCCCTCATAGCTCCTCCCAAGAAGAAGCCAGGGGGCCTTGGAGCCATTGCTATGATCCACAGCTGTCAGCTTTCTGGGCAGAAAATGGTGAGGGGAGAGGGCAGAATAGACCTGGAGAGGCAAACAGCTTTTATTTCTCACAACCTCAAAAGAATTTGCAATTACATCAAGTGTTAAACAGCTCATGGTTCAAAGAGGAAATTGTAATGTGTAATTGTCAATATCTTGTCATTGCTAATGATGAAAGTATTACACACCAAACCAGGTATTTTATGTTGGGAAAAAAGAAAAGCTTATGACGTTAGTTAAGCATCAAGAAGTTTGAAAAAAGGACCAGACAGTTCTCCTCTACCTATTTCTAATATAAGAGACGTCTAAATATAAAATTAGAAGATATTGACTTAGAAAACAAATAGAAAGCAGAGCAATATTTGCTCCTTTGAAGAGCTCATGTTTTACACATGCTTGTGCTCTTGAACTCAATCACTGAGTCATGATCAATTCTTTGGGACCCCATGGACTGTAGCCGTCAGGCTCCTCTGTCCATGGGAGTTTCCAGGCAAGAATACCGGAGTGGGCTGCCTTTTCCAGGGTTCTTCCCCACCCAGGGATCCCACCCGTGTCTCTTACACTGGGAGACGGATTCTTTACCCCTGAGCAACCAGAGAAGCCCAGTATTTTACACAGCATCTGATAATACTCACCAGGAAAAAAAAAGACAGAGTGTAAACATAAACATTAGGAATTAAATAGGACATAACTTATCAGTGCTAAGACATTAAATATATAATGATCTCTGATGAATGCAATATGTCATAATGAAAACAGACAACACGGAAAGTTTCTTGAAAAATAAGACTCACGTGTCTTTAGAGTAGGGCCCTCCCAAGCATGAGGGAAATGTATATAAAATTCCAATTGGATACAAATGCCTCCAATGACTAGAACTCAGCCCAAATTTATTTTGAGGTGAATGTATATAACCTCAGACCCATACAGAAAACGACAGCACAAGAATGAACAATTGAGGCCAAGTTCCTTGTGAAAATAGCTCTAAAGTCTTGAACAAGATATTAACAAACTAAGTCGAGATGAGGAAGTGAGGCAAAGTTAAACGCTCTGTCCCAGGTTCACGGACTGTAGGTGGCTGGCCCAGGTCTTCTTACTGTGCCCTCTGTCTCTAGAGAGGGCTCTGTTGATTGTCATTATTAGGATGGTGTCAAGAGGTTTGTTGCTGTCCAGTCACTCAGTCGTGTCCAGCTCTTTGTGACCCCATGCACTGCAGCATGCCAGTCTTCCCTGTCCTTCACTCTCTCCCGGAATTTGCTCAAATTCCTGTCCATTGGGTTGATGATGCCAGCCGACCATCTCATCCTCTGTTGTCCCCTTCTCCTCCTACCTTCAGTCTTGCCCAGCATCAGGGTCTTTTTCAATGAGTTGGCTCTTTGCATCAGGAGGCCAAAATATTGGAGCTTCAGGTTCAGCATGAGTCCTTCCAATGAATATTCAGCGTTGATTTCCTTTAGGATTGACCAGTTTGATCTCCTTGACCCCTGCTGTCAAGAGACCTAGACTTTTGCAAATCAAGAACAATGAGGGTGTTCTCCATAGCTAGGCAGGACTTTGAGCACCTTCATAGCTTTCCTTGCTGGTTCTCTTCCAGCCTATTTGTTGATCAGGAGTGGGGTAACCAACTCTTCCCAGCTTTCCTGAGACTGCTTCTTCTTCTTCTTCTTCTTTTTTTTTTTCTTTTTTGGCCAGGCTACGTGGCATGAAGCTGAAACTGAAGCTCCAATACTTTGGTCATGTGATGCAAAGAGCTGACTCATTGGAAGAGACCTCGATGCTGGGAAATATTGAGGGTAGGAGGAGAAGGGGGCGACAGAGGATGAGACGGCTGGATGGCATCATTGACCCAATGGACAGGAGTTTGAGCAAACTCCTGGAAATGATGAAGGACAGGGAAGCCTGGAGCGCTGCTGTCCATGGGCCTGCAAAGAGCAGGACACCACTGAGTGACTGAACAGCAACAATATGGCCTGCGGGATCTTCCCCAACCAGGAATCAAACCCATGCCCCCTGTGCTGGGAGCATGGAGTCTTAACTAGAATGCCTGCTCTTTTTTCAGAATTAAAAGTCTCACTTCCTAGGAACCCCTCAGTCCTGGGCAAATCAAGACCACCTGTCACCCCAGATGGCGACAACCTGGGATTCCTTATTTTCCCGCAAAGAGCATGGAGTCCGAGGGAAAGGTCAGTTTGGCTACTGACAGCTGGGGACAAGTCTCAGATTCCGTTAGAGGCCTGACAGGTATAAACCTCCACCAGCATCAAATCTACTGAGCACTTTCTGGTGGTAGAACCTGAGGCAGACTCACTAATGCTGCGTTTACCATGACAATGACCCATCGAGATAGGTGTCATCAACCTCCATTGTGTATGGGAACAGGAGAAGCAAAATGGACAGAAAGATACAAGAGAGGAAAGTGTGAATGAGTTAATCAATGAATAAAGTAATAACCTCACTGCTTCTATTGAAGTGACAGCCTTGATTAATGTGGTGGCATCTGGGCTTACCCCTGCTCGCAGGGCCCACTGGAGCTTGAACAATGAGCCCCAGGCCCCCGAGGATGGGACACAGGCTCCCTGCCCAGGTCCGGCTGTCACCTGAGTCCTCCCCAGAGTGTCCCTTCTGCACGCTCCTGAAAGCAGGCAGGTGGCTTGTCCTGTTGCTGGCTGTGAGTCAGGAGAGAATGATTCCTTCTCCTTGAACGGGGGAGAGGTGGCTAGGCAGCTCTGGTGAGGCCGCCGGCTGACCCGAGACAGCGGGCAGGAAGGAATTCTGCACTGTGGGCTGGAGCTGGCATTCAGAGGACTCACAGGTACTCAGTCTAGAAGCTCTGGGCTTGGGAATCCTCTGGACACTTGAGATGGCTGGGCTCAGCACATAGCCAGACACACAGTAGGCAATTAACGGACTTCAGGGCTCTCTGGCTCCAAAGAATTGCCTTTATAACAAGCTGGTTATTCACTTCTTTCTCCTTCCAGAGGGTGAGCACTGGCAGACTAGGAGCCCACATTGGTACATCTCTGTGTTCTCTGCACTGAGTACAGTATTTGGTACCCAAAGATGCTCAGGAAATGCTGATTTTTTTTCTGCCCCTCTTCCCCTCCTGATGCTTACGCTGGCTTGATGAGCAGCCTCCACACAATGAGGACGAGGTGTGACCTTGAAGTGCCTGAGCGGGCACACACCCAAGTCCTTGCCACTGGCCTGGCATCATGGGGACGAGGAGCCAAACAGACCTGGGTTCAGTTTCCAGGGTCACTCCAGGCTTCATTTTCCTCACCTGAAACATGGTGGCTGCCTTAGCTGGGTGTTTTATAGTTAAAGGCTGTGTTGAATAGAATTGTGTAGGAAGTATTCCACAAATGAATTCCATCTTCAAAGAAGTCAACTTCAATGATACTTTTTTTTAACTGCAGAACTTCTCAGAGCTTCTCATACTCTCTGGATGTTATCATCTCCATGAGGAGTCTGTCGTGAGCCTCGCAAGTCAAATGTACCCAGTCATTTTGTCAAGGTATGTTTTGAACAACGAGTGTTCTTGGAACACAGTTTGGGAATACTGAGACATCCTTCAGTAGGCACTAAAAGTAGCTTTGGCTCGTAGTATTATTTTCAGATTACTGTTGTTTTATTACTTATTTACCAATGAAATCATACAGGGAGCCTGAACCTGAACAGCCCTGAGATCATGTTTCAAAATTCACAAACCATTTTCCAAAGAGACTTTTGTGCTGGATTGAGTCAGGCCCATCTCCCAAGAATTTGCAGCAGGTTTAAAACATACATATTGAAAGCAGACAAATCCCTTCTCTCCTTGCTAATTAGGATGATGGATTGTAGAGAGGTGATCCTGCATGTCACAGCAGAGATGATGCTGTTGCTTTTAATTAACCAAACAGGGATTTGAGGGAAGCGGAAGAGCGGAGACCCGTCTCCAAATGGGGGCAGAAGGAATCACGCCCCAAACACACCAAATCTCCAAGGATTGGCGACAAAGTGACTCAAGGACGCAGACACCACTTAGTGTCTTTAATGGTCTCTTTCCAGGAGGTAAGGTAAAGAAGTTCAGACAGAGAAGAAATGGAGGTTCCCTGTGCCCGACAGCACCAGACTTTCTCCACGTCTTCCTAGGCATGTGCCTCAGGAGACCAGCCAAACCCAAACAGCCACTGGAATCATGAGTGATTTTCCATCACTTACATGCACATTCCTGTATTCAACGAGTTCGGTTGGTCTTAAGGCCTGTCCAATACCGCCCAGGTTTCTTGGAAGCATGGCTTCTGGAAACAGGCCCTAGAGTGGAAGGCCACTGCTGGGTTAATTTACAGAGGGCATTTCTTTCTTCTTAAAAAGTGTATGCATTGGTTTATTTAAGTTAATTGACTTGTTTGTGGTTGTCCTGGGTCTTCGCTGCTGCCTGCAGGCTTTCCCTAGTTGTGGTGAGCAGAGGCTGCTCTCCAGCTGTGATACTCAGGCTTCTCATTGCAGTGGCGAAGCTTGTTACAGAGCGTGGGCTCTAAGCGAGCAGGCGTCAGTAGCTGTGGTGGACGGGCTTAGTGGCCCCGTGGCATGTAGAATCCTCCCAGACCAGGGCTCAAACACAAGTTCCTCGCATGAACAGGCAGACTCCCAACCACTGGACCACCAGGGAAGCCCCGAAGAGGGCATTTCTGAAGGTCCCTACTCCATGCATCTTTCCTTTCCTAGAAGCTGAATCACTTCTCCATGAGAGCCTTTGGACTGTGGAGGGCCCTGACGAGTTTCTCTCAATTCAACAGACATTTGATTATCACCTGTTAGGTTCTGGGCTGCCGGGTATACGGAGAAGCCCAAACCCACCTCTGATCTCAAGGACCAAACAGTCTAATTAGATTGGTAAACACAGACACATGAATATAATGTACATCACACACAATAACTCAAGGGGAGCTGGGTGGTCAGGAAAGTTGTCACAGAAGAAATTCCCCCTGAGTCTAGTTCAGAGGATTTATAGGACTTCATTGGGTGGGCTGAGTGGAAGGAAAGGCTTTTTGGATGGAAGGAACAGCAATTCCAAAGAAACTAAATGAAAAGGTGTAGTTTATGCGAAGAACTGAAGTCAATCAACTATTGGGACAACATGCATGTCTCTGTGTGTGTTATAGGGACAACAGGGTGGGGGGTGGGCAGGAGATGGTGAGCAGTGGAGTGACCAGCTTATATTTCAAGGCAGGCATGTCTCCTAACTTTTTAACTGGAGTTGGTGCTATTTAATGGGATGGGGGTATTGATGGGGAACAGGCTTAAAGATGCTTTAGAATCAAGAGCCGCTTGACACAAGTCAGAAAAGTCTACAAATTAATTGCTTTCTTCCAGAACTCAATGGACCGTCACAGAAGCATCTCATTTGCAGCAAACACCACCCCTGTGTTGAAGCCCACCCATTCTCCCTTAATAGCAGACAGTGAAAGTTTGGGGTTTTGCCTTAAATTCTGCCTCCTCTTTGCTTGCTGATTTTGAAGAAACAGATCAACTTACCCTGTTCAGTTGAAGAAGGAGAGGGCAGGAAAAAGGGGTGTTTGGGAGGTGGGGGTTTAGCTGTACCCTGAGGTGTGGAGACAGTGAGGTGAGCAGACCAGGAAGCTGAGCTTGTTTTCACAAGGCAGGGGGCTGGGCTTCACCCACCAGACAGCATCTTCTTTTACTTGCCTCCAACTCAGTGCCACAGAGATGCTCCCAAAATGCAGTCTGACCTGTGAGTTTTTTCCCCAGGCTTCTTCCTTAAACTGCTCTTCCAAGCCAGGTCCCCTCCACTCCAGACCCTGACTCCCTTCCCAGCCTCACCCCCTTCTCACCACTGACCTCTGATGGTTTCTGAATTTTGTCTGCTGAGGGCCTCCAGTGTATTCCCTTCTCCTGACCTTTGTCCTTGATGGAAACAGCATGTCCTAGCCCCAGGGATCAGCCGGCAGCCAATGACTGGCTGATACGGACACAAATGACCAGCCTCCCTACCTCAGGGGACCATCCCCAACCTGCCCTGTGGATCCAGGCGGAGCTTCATCCTCCTCCTCCATTCTACGCCCCTCTACTCCCTTTCAGGTCTCTCCCGGAGTCCCGCCCTTAACAAGTCACGTGATTCCAAACCTCCGTCCCAGGCTCTGCAACTAGGGAGCCTGACCTTGCACAGACTCCCAGACCCAGATACGTTCCCCAGGCCACTTCCAGAGCTCTCCATCCACTCGACGTCTCTCTCTGTCCTGCTCTCTGCCCTGTGACGCTCACAGTGAAACTGTCTTCAGGACTGACTACTCCTAGTATCCAGGTGGTTTGGCCAATGGAGGCTGGACAGTGAGGGAGCGGGGGAGAGAGAATCGAGGTGTTTGCTCCTCTATGCCTGCCCTGCTTGGGGTCCCCTGCCTGCATCCATCTCTATGAGTCTCTGACATTGAACCCAGCTCTTAACACTGAGTCCCCCTTTCCCTTCCTCATTAGGGGTGGCAACGTCTTCCCCAAGCCCACTGCTGCTCCCCCGACTCCGCATCCTTTGTTGGGGCCCCTTCTGCACAGAGTCCCTTCATCCAACACGTCCAGCTGTGGGACTTCTGCTTTGAGCCAGGCACCCTCACTTCTTCAGGTTTCATCTGACAGGTTGATGCGAATTGATTGTTAATAGCTGCCTGCAGCGCTGTGTTTTGAGAGACGTGAGCGTTTAGTCTTAGCCCAGCAGGGAAGGGCACTGACATCTACTAGCGATGCCTGTCAGTGTACAGCACGGGAGTTCTGACACGAGAGCCGTGTTTGGCCATCCCTGGACGAGACGCTCAATCCCTGACCTCCCTTCCCACTCAGACTCCTAGTGATTCAGACTTCTGAATCACTCTGTCCATTTATGCACGGAAGTGAGCTTCCCTGACAAGAGCAACCTAAAGAAAATGCCAGAGTTAGTCACCCTGGCCAACAGGCCGAGGACTGAAACAGATCCGTGATAATCGGGACCCCTTTCCTGGGTGGCCAGCGGCAGCTGCACTGTGTACTTGCCGCTGACAGTTGTGGACACCAGGGGGCAGCCTTCCACAGGCTGTTGGATGTCATGTAGAAAAGACCAGGTGGTCCATCTACCGTAAACCCTTCCAGCTATAGGCAGGCCGGGTTAGACCTGAGAGCAAGGATGGACTTGCTCAAGGCCACGGGAAGGTAACAGGAAGTCACCACAAGTGCCCAAGGCTAGATCCAGGAACTTTTTCTGGAATTTTGCCTCTACTCCAACTCTCTTATCTTTCCTTTAAAGTACTTCTTGACCAGTTACTGTGGGCCAATTTTTGGCATATTCTGAGACTTTCCTCAGAATAACTCTACACACCTGAGCCTATGACAAGATCCGAGGCTGGAAAAAACTGAAGGCTGGAGGAGAAGGGGACGATAGAGGATGAGATAAGGTTGGATGGCATCACTGACTCAATGGACATGAGTTTGGGTAAACTCCAGGAGTTGGTGATGGACAGGGAAGCCTGGCGTGCTGCAGTCCCTGGAGTCACAAAGAGTTGGACACGACTGAGCGACTGAGCTGAACTGAAGGCTATGAAGGTAGGTATGGGGGCCCTGGGCTTCCTAGGTGGTTCAGTGGGTAAAGAATCCACCTGCACTGCGGGAGACTTGGGTTTGATCCCTGGGTCAGGAAGCTCCCCCAGAGGAGGGCATGGAAACCCACTCCAGTATTTGTGCCTGGAGAATTCCACAGACAGAGGAGCCTGTGGGATACAGTCCATGGGGCTGCAAAGGATCAGACACGACTGAAGCGACTGAGCGAGCATGCACGCACCTGGGGGCCCTAAACAAAAATCACACAGATCGACAATTATGAAGGCGATGAATGTGGATAGGGGTGGGCTTTAGGTAGAGGGACATTTTGGCTACAAAAGGCCTGAGCTGTAAGGGGTTAGGAGCAGGTGGGTTACGGGTCCAGGCAGTGGGCGTAGTAGACAGAAGGAACCTGGGAAGGAGGGACTGGGACCCGGGCTGGAGTGTTTGGACTCCAGTGGTGATGAGACAAGTCCCTGGGGAAGAGGAGGGGAGAGTTAGGGCCGCTAGAGAGGGGTGAGGCCAGAAACACAGAGTCAAGGCTGACCGACTGCATCCAGCAAAGCACTCCCCGAAGCTGAGAGTGGACTAGCTGGGGGAGGCGAGTGCAGAGCTAGGAAGGTCCAGAGGGGCAAGTCAGGACTTGGGGGTCCTTGTCTGCTCCGTGCAGATACCAGGTGTGTCCACGCACTGCGAGCTTCCAGTCGGTCTGGGTGGGAACGCATCTTGCCCTTGTCAAGGGCAGTGGGCACGGCCCTCTCGTTCCCCTGGTTGGTGAGCCAGCCTCACTCATCTCCTGCATGGCAGTAAGCACACTGCTGCTGATGCTCACCAGCCCTGAAGCCCTGGGGCCAGGCCCCCTGCCATCCAGAAAGGAAGCTGTCTGCCCCCACTCCGAACCTGGCTCTGTCTTCTGGCCCCATCCCTCCTTCGACCCCCTGCCTCACTCTTCCCTCCTCAACCCACCTCCTACCCAAGCAGGGGCTTTAAAACTTCCCTTTGGGGTCTCTGACCTGCTCCCCTTCTCAGGACCCTCTAGGGCTACATCTGCCCTGGATGCAGACACAGTTAAAGACACTTCATCACACTCTGCCCTTCACCAGCCATTCGCTACCCCAATGTGGCACCTCCTGGCTCCTGGGCTCCCCTCTGGAACTCCCCTGCCCTCTTCTTGACCCCCTGGGCCTCTGTTTGCCCTGAAAAGCTCAGTGAATTGACCTTTCTGAATCCCCGGGATGATGGGTCTCTTTCGCTCCCCCACTCCAGTCTTCCCAGGGGTGGACTACTCGCCACGTCCAGTAGAACACACATATGACTGTGGGGCCTGTTTCTCTCCTGCATGGTCAGCTACCTGAAGGTCGGTGTGTCCTGTCCCCAGTGAGGCCCAGCACAGGGCTCCTGCTTAGCAGGCAGTCGGCGAAGCTCATCAGAATATGAATATATGAGTCAAGGAATAAGTAACTGAATGCAAGTCTATGGGATGTTTCTCCTAAAAGACGCATTGACAGTAGCTACCCCTTGCCCCTCTTGCCGGAGTGCAGCAGACTGAGGGGTAAGCCCACCACATCCTAGAAAGCCCCTCTCATCCTACAGAAAAAACAGTAAAAAGATAAAAGTATCATTTCATCTTCAGTTCTGTTTCTTTTCGCGGCAGCCATCAAGAATAAACTAGATTTCAATTAGCAGCCAAGACCCAGAAACTGAAGGATGAGTCTTCCTCCCTGCTATTGTGAGCAAACCAACCAGTAATAAATTCTCAATTAGTGGGAAGAAAAATTGATTGAACCTTTTTTTTTCTTCTTCTTCTTCCACTTTTGTTTGGCGCTTCCTGTAAACAGGCTGTGTGGCTGGCATTCAAGAGGAAAGAAAATTGAATGCAATGTCATTTTAAGCTTGCCGCAATTAATGTCATGCCAGGTAAACCATGCAAAGGAACATTAAAAGAATACAGAAGTAATTCGATGCTTAAACATCAGCAAACGTCATCTCCCTATGTGCATTTGTATATAACATATAGATCTCTATTTTAGCTGCTGTTGTTTAGTTGCTAAGTCGTGTCTGACTCTTTGCAACCCTATGGACTTGAGTCCACCAGTCTCCTCTGTCCATGGGGTTTCCCAGACAAGAATATGCATTCAAGAGGAAAGAAAATTGAATGCAATGTCATTTTAAGCTTGCCGCAATTAATGTCATGCCAGGTAAACCATGCAAAGGAACATTAAAAGAATACAGAAGTAATTCGATGCTTAAACATCAGCAAACGTCATCTCCCTATGTGCATTTGTATATAACATATAGATCTCTATTTTAGCTGCTGTTGTTTAGTTGCTAAGTCGTGTCTGACTCTTTGCAACCCTATGGACTTGAGTCCACAAGTCTCCTCTGTCCATGGGGTTTCCCAGACAAGAATACTGGAGTGGGTTGCCGTTTCCTTCTCCGTATCTTAGCTGGGGCTGTAGCCCAGGCAGCTTAAACAACAAACATTTACTTCTCACAGCCTTGGAGGCTGGGGAATCTGAGCCCAGGTGATGGCAGAGGGGGCGTCTGGTGAGGCCTGTCTTGCAGACCCCTGCTTTCTTGCCACTGTGTGCTCACACGGCCTTTCCTCAGTGTGTGCTCCTGGAAAGATCTCTTTCTCTTCCTCTTCCAGTGTGCTCAGTTGCGCAGTCATGTCTGACTCTTTGCAACCTCATGGACTGTAGCCCACCAGGCTCCTCTGTCCATGGTATTTCCCAGATAAGGATACTGGAGTGGGTTGCCATTT